>MU225677.1:2435341-2445509 GCA_018584345.1 Thuja plicata | reverse complement strand
TCATTTGTGGGGGTGATTCTAATGGTGCGTCGGGGGGCATTGCTACTATATGGAATGAAGAAATTATAAAAGGTGACATTATTTATCAAGGTGATAATGTGGTTTGTATTAGGTTTAGGCAGCTACAAGATAATACCTCTTGGGTCTTAACAAATATTTATGCTCCTAACACTAAAAAAGGGAGAGAAGTCTTTTGGCAGAATCTTTTATCATTGAGAAATTCTTTTGCCAATGATGAGTGGATTGTTATGGGAGATTTTAACACTCCTCTGAGAGAAAAGGGGAAATCTGGAGGCAGCCAATCTAATCTGGACAGTAGGATGGACCTTATGAACTTTGTTGATAATAATTATCTTCATGATATTGATTTACAGGGCATTGAATATACATGGAGCAACAAAAGAGCAGGTAAGGAGCTCATACAACTTAGGTTGGATAGGGCTCTTGTTTCCAATGGTTGGTTTAATCATTACTACTATTCATTAATGGATCATATTAGGGTAGGATCAGATCATAATCCGATTTCCTTTCTCGCTGATCCTATTGTTAAAAAAAGAAACTCTCCTTTCAGATTTGAGAAAATGTGGACTCTTCATCCACAACTGGAACAAAGGATTGAGGAATGGTGGAATATTAATACCAAGGGGATTGCTATGTTTATCCTTGCTAAAAAACTTAAAAATGTTAAAGAAAATATCAAAGATTGGAATAAGGAAACTTTTGGTAACATTTTTTCTTCAAAAGCTAGTGTCAGTTTAGAGATTAAGGAAATCTAGGAAAGTATTCAAAAAGATGGATATAAGTTTGTCTCTAGAGATTAGCAGAATGGGAAGCTGGTCGAGATGCATGAAATTATAGCTAAAGAAGAAGCCTTTTGGAGGCAAAGATCGAGAAAGATTTATCTGAAGGAGGGGGATAGAAATACTAAGTATTTCTTTATGACTACCCTAGAACATAGAATGAATAATTGGATCTCTAAGCTCAACATTAATGGCAACACATTTAGTGATGAGGAGGCTATCAGATTTGAGGCTAAAGATTTTTTCTTCAACTTACTTCAAAAAGACAACAAGCTTGATAAGAATGAACAAAAGGAGTTCCTTAGGTGTATTCCTAGGATTTTGGATGAAAATCAAAACAGAAGGCTCATTGCTATCCCTTCTAATTATGAGATTAAAAAGGCTATCTTCTCTTTTGAAGGTGAAAAATCCCCAGGGCCTGATGGCTTCCCTATGTTCTTTTTCCAGTCTTTCTGGGGGATTATTAAAAAAGATGTAAACAATGCGGTTAAGGAATGTTTTGGATCCAAAAAAATTCTTAAGGAGCTAAATGGTACCTTTATAGCCCTTGTTCCTAAAAAGGAGGGAGCTGACAAGATGGACTAGTTCAGACCTATCAGTCTGTGCAATTTGGTTTATAAGATAATTTCTAAAGTTTTAACTACCATGATTTTGGGGATCCTTCCCTTTCTGATATCATGGAAACAAAATGGTTTTTTTTCCTGGAAGACAAATCCTTGATTCTATTATTACTATCCATGAAAATGTTCACTCTCTCTTGTGATGGCTAGAAAGGAGAGCCTTATTCTGAAGTTGGATATGTCTAAAGATTATGACCAGGTGGATTGGGAGTTTCTGATGCAAGTTTTGGAGGCCTTTGGGTTTAAAAGAAAATGTACTGACCTCATTTTCCAACTTATCTCCTTGGCCACATTTTCAGTCCTGGTCAATGGATCTAATACCTCGTTCTTTAAATCTTCTTAGGGCTTAAGACAAGGAGACCCCTTGTCTCCTGTACTTTTTTTTCCTCATGGCGGAATTCCTTGGCAAGTACATGGAATTTTAGGTAAGGAATGGAGACATCAAAAGGCTTAACCCTTCATCGGACAATCAGGTATGCTCTCACCAACAGTTTGTTGATGATTCGGTGATCATGGGGGAAGCTTCGGTTAAAAATGCTAGCAGTATAAAGAAAGCTCTGAACAACTATGGGAAAGCTTCTGGTCAGATAATTAACTGGGGGAAGGGTTCAGTGTTTCTTTTCAATGTTCCTTAAAGAAGAAAAATGATAATTTTAAGGATTTTAGACTGTGATCAGGGGATTATGCCAGGTACTTATTTGGGCCTCCCTCTATGTTTGGAGCCTCTTGAAACCTTTTGGAGTGCCCTTGTGGATAAATCTCATAGAAAATTAGCTGGATGGAAAGGGATGCTTCTTAGTCAGGCTGGCAAAATTTAGATTCTCAAAGCTACTCTTCAAGGTCTCCCCCTTTACGCTTTGAGCATATTTAAAATTCCTAGAAATTATAGTGAAGCTATTGAAAAAATTCAAAAAAAATTCTTAAGGACAGGGATGGAGAAGAAGAAAAGGATAGCTCTAATTGCCTGGGACAAAGTTTGCTGTCCGATCAAGAAAGGTGGCCTTGGATTAAGAAGAATAAAGAATCTGAATGAAAATCTCCTAACCAAACTCATATGGAGATACTACAATTCTATAGGTGAATGGAATTTGATATGGGATAAAAAGTACAATAAGGAAAGGCCTAATTTTGAGGTTTTCTTAAATGAGGACAATGAAGGGATTGGTTCCTTTATTTGGAAAAATGTTATGAAAAATAAGTACAGAATCAAAAATGGTATCAAGTGGAAAGTGGGAAATGGGAAAAAGGTACTCTTCTGGGAGGACAAGTGGCTTCTTCACTCTCCCCTGAAAGATAGCCCAGAATGGAGTATCTATGAGAATCAGTGTAAAGTAATTTTAGGCAGGAAAGTTGAAGATTATTGGGATAAAGATCACTAGAAGGATTTAACAACTATTGATAAGAGATTGGGGTATCTTAATACCATTCTCAATTCGATAAATTTGATTGAGGAAGAGGACACTATTGTTTGGAAACACAGTCTGGCTGGGAAATTAACTGTCTCTTCTCTGTATCAGATGGAGTATGATGATGTTATTGAGCCTTTCTGGGCTAAAGTGGGATAAAAACCTTATCCCTAAAATCAATGTTTTTTTTTGGATTATGATGCAGAATAAAATTTTAACTACTGATAATCTTAGGAAAAGACGCATGACTAAATTTAACAGATGTTATCTATGCAAGCAAGAGGAAGAGAGTGTTGAGCATATCTTCATTCACTGTTCCTTTGCCAGAAAAATTTGGGGTCTCTTTTTTCAGATCTTTAATATTGAGTAGGTTTTCCCTAACAATTTAGAGATTCTTTTTAAATCTTGGATATATCCCTCTAAGCATAATACTATCATTCAGATTTGGAAGTTTGTCCTTCCACATGTCTGCTGGGGGGTTTGGAGGGAAATAAATGATAGATTTTTTAGGGACAAAATTACTAAGGAGAAGGAAGTATTCTATAAGATTAAAAGAGGTATAAGAGAGAATGTTATGCTTCAGGACGAAGTTGTAGAATCCAAACAAAAGAATGATTTATCTATGCTTAAAAATTGGAATTTTTGTGGCAAACCTAACAATAAGATTAATAAAGGCAAAAGAGAGGATGCTAGGTGGGACTTTCCCCCTAAGGATTGGCAGAAAGTTAATTTTGATGGGGCCTCTAAGGGCAACCCAGGGGTAGCTGGTTGTGGTATTGTCATCAAAAATGAAAATGGTTTGTGTATTGGCATGAAAATGATTCCTATTGGTCATCAAACTAATCATATTGCTGAAGCCTATGTGGCTCTCCAAGGCATTATTTTTGCTAAAGAGAAAGGTTGTACTAAAGTTTGGGTTGAAGGGGACTCTCTCAATATTATTAACTGCTTAAACAATGAGATTCCCGGGTCATGGACTATATACAACAAAATTCAAAAAGCCAGGGAGATAATTAAATCTTTTGAGTTATGCATTATAACTCATAATTATCGTGAAGCTAATGGCGTTGCTGACTGGGCGGAAAATCATGCTTGCAAAAGTGATGAGGTGGATCAGTGGAATGATGGATACGACATGCCAATTGAAGTAAAATTAATGCTCAAGGACGAGCGTCTGAGGAGTCATCAGAAAACCATCATTAATGGTAAGTTATTTTAATATCATTTATAATTAGGTGATGTGTCATAATGGCCTTCAGAGGTGGAAGTATAATGCAATGATTTTGAGTTGGAGGTGGCACGCTTTTTGGGTCTATTTTGGCTCTCAAAAAGCTCATTTTGGCATTATCTATAGTGCTAAGAAAAAAACTTACAGAAATTACAGAGAAGAGATGGGAGGCAATAAGAAGAGAATTGAACCAGTTAGTTGTAGTCACTGGAAAAAATGTAATGATGTGTGGAAGATTGTGAAGGAGGGAGGCCTTGCTATTTATCTGGAGCGGCTTCATGGTGGGAATCCTAATATTACCAGGATTTTCGAGAAAACTTGGAAGGAGGGTAAGATTTTAGTTGATGATGAGTATATAGAAGTAACAGAGGAAGTCGTTGCTGAAGCTACGAGAATGGGGATGGAGGGTATTAAGTTTTATCATGACAGGCTGATTTTAGACAAAGCCTGGGAGTCCTTTCCAAATAACGAGAAAGAGAAGAACAGATTGGTCAAGATTGATACTTCTTACCATAACCCTAAATGCATATCTAGACCATGGAGGTATGTTCTTTATGTTAACTTCAGCTATATTACTCTGGATGGTAGGTTTACTAGAGTGAATGGGCACCATTTTATGCTGTTAAACCATTTTAGACACAAGGTTAAAATTAGCTTACCCTACTATTTGCTCAGTTTGTTAGATGCTAAAATTACTAGTTATCAGAAAGACCCTAAGGGGGACCATGCCTCTCATCAAGGGCTTATGTTTCTTGTTTATGGGGTTCTAAAATCTAAGAAAATAGAAAGGTCTGTGGAGAAGAAGAATTTGAAGGATGCTGAAGAAATTGAAGGAGATGAGGAGTATAGTATGTATGAAGATAACATTGAAAGTGAAGAGGAGGCTAGAGGTTTCGTTACTCCTAAAAATTATAAAAGGGGTACTTCTAAAAAGAAGAATAAATCTAGCTTTGAAGGGTCGGAGACTGAGAATAGTGATGAGGAATGTGAGGAGGGCAGTAGAAAGAAAAAAGGCAAAATTAAAATGAAGAAGAAAACCCAGACTGGGGATTCGGAGACTGAGATTGAAATTGATGTTGCTAGAAAGAAGAAGAACAAGACAAAAACCCAGATTGGGGATTCAGACACTGAGACTGACAACGAAGTTATCAAAAAGGAGGGCAAAAAAAGGAAAAGAGTTGAGGGCAAGGGTAACATAATTCGTAGAAACAATAATTCCAGCAAGTAAAGAATTGTTCTCACCTCAGATGAGGAAGATTTAATCCCTGAGCATAAGCGGGAGACTAAGGAAAAAGATGATAAAGATAATGAAAAAGATGATACTTTTAACAATACCAGTGATTTGAAGATTGACACTCAGCATGGGGATGGTAATTTGGATCAGAACACTAAAAATGCTGATGATTCTGGGTTCAATGACCATCAGGACAATCTGGAAACATGGGACCATAATGGTAATGACAACAAAGGTATTATCGAGGGTTTCTCTGGGCTGATTAATAACATGTTTAATGACCAGATTATTCTGAAAAACCAAGTTGATAAAATACAGGCGTATATTAAAATTCTCAACAGAATGGGGATTGGGGAAAAACTTGTGGCCGATTGTCTGAAGGAAATGAAAGAAGTTGTTGGTAACTCTGAAGCTCAGGCTGAGTTTTCTAATAAGGTGGGAACTATGGAGAGACAAATTAAAGACATTAAAGACAGAGTGGAAAAGGATAACAGTGTGGAACAACTTAAGATTCTGAAGAATAAAGTGAAAATACTGGAGGCATCGATTAAAAAAATAGGGGAACAATGCCTCATCAGCCTCAAAGCATATTGTGGTCATGCGCAAATTTTAATGGATAAACTGGACAGGATTAACAAGGAAAAGGATAGTAGTATAGTGGAGACTATGGGCCCAGGATCGCGCACTAGAGCTAGTGCCAAGAAAAAGAGTCCTAAGGAGGATAAATAAATGGAGGAGCTCAAGACCTCCGTCAACAATATGCAGATTATGGTCCTCGAAGCTGAGGAACTGGTGAAGGAGATGTAGCTGTTTCTTCTGCTGTCCTAGTTGGGTTTTTTTTGCTGTCCCTACTATCTTTTGCTGTATCTTTGGGATTTTTTTTGTTTGGGGTGTTGCTTTTCTGTTCCTTTCTATTCTAGTGCTTTGGCATAGATGTTTCTGCTTTTCATTGTATATCTCTCATTATACTCTACATTGTAGGTCCTTGTAAAACCTGTTGAACTCTTTACTTTTTGTAAAGGTTTCGGGTCCTTACCTATTTTTACTTAATCAGAACTATTTAATTAATTTAATTAAATAGTTAGATGAATAAAAGGGAATTTAATAATAATAATATTAATATTTTTGGAAATCTACATTTTTCCCATCTTTGACATGGTGTCGCAAGTGACGTTGCATCAAAGACAAGAACATAAGTTGCCCCAGAGGAAGTGGGTTTTTAGGAGTCACGCCAAAGCAACGACAATAAGAGTTTGTGCCCCCTCAAGAGAAGGATGCAACAAGAGAAATGTGTGTAGAATTTTATCAAAAAGAGAAAGTGCAAGAGGAGGAAGGGAGAAGAGTGAATAAACAAAAGCCTTCCAAAAATGCAAGATGAAAAATGAGAATGAATGCAACTAAGTATGTAGATGCAGGACTTGGGGAGTCAGTTGTGTAAAAAATATGGAGAACACATATGGTTTTGATATTGCAAAAGGAGGTATGCATCAGGTGTTAGAAAACATAGATGAAAAGATTCCTTTGCATGGACTAGATGCTCAAACAAAGCACACTACAAAAGATGCATGTATCAGTAGCCACTAGTCATAATGCACTAAGATATAGAAGATCAAGGTAGTGGTGAGTAGGCTTAAAATGACACAAAAAGATAAAATTAGTAAAGAATGCCTCATGACCAAGAAATCATTCAGTCCAAAGTTGTTGCCATGAATAGGATTGTGTGATGAAGGATTGATAAGCTAACATCGGAAGGATGCATCCTGGCAGGCAAGGATTGGATTTGATCTGATTGAGATATTTACTGGCAAAAGCTATGAAAAGGATGAAGAGAAAGGATATTTGGTCTCAAAACTAATTTGGTGAAAAACATGTTTGCAGGCACAAGAGTCAAAACATCACTAAAATAAAAAAAACAAAGCGATGCGGAAGGAAGGAAAGGTTTATTGCAATTTTTTGAAGGATATTTGAATTTTTAGGATTTTTTTTTTGTGATTTTTTAATTTTTATGGAATTTTCGCATTTAGGCTATACAACGAGATTAATAATAAAAAAATATACATGCAGGATTGGAAAGCAGAGAAAAAGGGGACAACAATTTTTTTGGGAAAAATGAGGGCTATAAGAGGGGCTAAAGGGCTAAAGATAGGTCATTTGTGAATAGTTATTGGAGAAGAAAAGAGCTCTAGAGAGAAAGATGGCATAAGAGAGGCTGAAGGGATAGTTGGGAGAGTGTGTTCGGATCCATGGATGACTCACAGAGTGGCCGACACTAGTGAGTAGCTCAACTGAGATCTTGCATTTACTTGTGTCAAAGTTTAAATGCTTTCAGGAATGAGTTAGGGATAATTAATAGGGGTTAAATGGGGCCCAAACTAGAGATGCCAGTTCCTGAATCAACGTCTACACAGGCATCAATACCTGAACCCGCATCTGCATAGATGGCAGTTTTAAATTAGTGTCTACAAAGATGCTAGACCCAGACCCACGTCTTCACAGACAGGGGTCTAGGAGAAAAATGCTTGAAGACGCTGGTTGAGGAACTGACTTCTCCACCCAAACTAATGTCTACGCCAAAAAAAGAAGATGCCAAGGGGGGAGGGAAAATGAAGGACCCAGCAGGGGTTGGGGATGGGTCAGGAAGAGACCTAGGGACATGATGCCCCATTATGGGAAGGGTAGGTTAGAATTGAGAATAAAACTGACATGAATGTGGTGGTGTTTGGATTTTGCAGGAGCAGTTTCCACCATTAGGATATGGAGCATTGGCCACCCACGATGGAGTTGGAGGGTTAGTCGACATAGTTTGAGTGGGGTTTTTTATAAGGTGTGAGATTAGTTTATGTGACCCAATGGCCTAGACTATGGGCACATAATGGGATGATGACCTGGTGTGAGTGTTCCAAGGCTTGCTAGCACTTCATCCAAGAGACCTATCTTGTCTCTTCTAGGAACCTAGCCTCCCCTAGGTCCTGATTGGTTTAGATGATTAAATAAGTCCAATTACAACTCTCCTCTGAGAGTTTTAACCCTTGTGCTTCACATTGAAAGACTAACACCTTTTAGTTAGTTCAATTCTTCACTTCTCCTACTACACTTAGAAGGGTCTAAGTGCCAACTCCACTCTAGCATTCATGATTCATTGTAGGGGTGCTAAGCATGTTTTAATCCATGAATATGTTCCCATTTGACTCCATTTTTATGGATCCCCTAACCCTTTTTAATAAAGTTCAAAATTTAGTCCCCAAGAGGCCTAATTGGGCTTATTCCCTTGTAGCCTTTACAGTGACCTTTTTGTAGTTATTTCAAAAATTTCCCAAAGAAATTGAAAATCCAATCCCACATTAAGATACCCTTTATAATTTTACAAGATATTTTGAAATTTTTAATCCCATAGGTCATCTGTACATAGGGTTCCTACAATCTAGGTCCAATAGGGTTAATATGCCTAATTTCTGGGACTGTCTGCAACACAGTTTAAAACTTGCTCAAAACTTGGTCTTAATGGATTGGTATGAACTCAATCCTCATATAATGTTAGGATATGACTATAACCTACCTATAACTACACTTATCCTGTATAGTACTTCTCTACCCTACAAGATATTCTCATTGTTTCATCTCCAAACCTCTAACCGGATAGTGTATGCTCGCCTAGGGCTTGGCAGTAAAAATGGAAATTCAACCTTTCATGACTCCTTACTCTACATATATATAGACCATTAACTCCCCTAACATTTCCATCTATCCTTAGGAAGATACCATGGATAGATTTCATGGGGGAGCCATGAAATGACAAACTGGTCTGGACAGGACCAGTGGACTCCCTAAATCCAAAATAATTTATTCAATAGCTTAGACTAACTCAAAAAAAACTTATTTCTAAATTAAAAACACTCAAAAATATCCTATGAACACAAATAAACAACTAAACTAAGGCATTCAATCCATGAGATATCACTGTCTCACTGGAAAGCTCAGGTTTTCTGAATACAGAGTTGCAGAGCTATATTCAATATGCAAAACTTTTTACAATGAACGACTAACTTTGAGATTCGAGCCTCCTTCCCCATTAAATGTCATATTCCATGTTTTTAGGGCCTTTTGGTTGATTTCCCACTCCTAGCTTCAAGGGAACCCTATGTAACTGAGTTGCATGCAACATTTGCAACTATTGTAAATGTTGTCATAGCAACTTTTTATCAACTTTTGGCATCTTTTCCATTATGCCAACTTCCTAAGTTTTAGGATCTCTAAACTTTTCATTTCAAGGATCCAAGATCATTCATGACCTTATGGCATCTCTATGAAATCATTGATGTGTTTAAGACACATTGAAAACTCTAACTCAAAATCCTAACTCTAAGAATTTTAAAAACTACTAACAATGGATAATTTGGTTACCTTAGTCCTAATGACTAACTCACCTAGCCCACATTGCAATGACCTTCTAAGGTCTAAAGTAAATAAACTTTCTTGACTTTGTAATGCCCCTCCAACCCGATCAAGTCTTGGTTATGCTCACTAGAAATTAGGAAGAGCTATAGGTTAGAATGACCCTTCTTGAGATGGTTGCTTAAACTGAACTTCTTCCAACTGACCATAACTTCATATTTTAATATGGAAAATAATAATATTGCATAGGTATGTTCCTATACATCTTCTTGTGTGTCAACGATAGTTTAGGACCTTAATGCTAAAAGGATCACCTNATAGACTTATATGCTTATATGTGAGATGCTCATTATTAATGTTTAAAATTATCTTAGGTTAATTAATTATAATTACTTAAAGAGATTAGATGTGTTATGTAATGCCCACCCTAGAATATTTCTATGTTAGACTGACAGGACTATTGCTTGACGCCTTAGATTTTATGATGG
>MU225677.1:2392735-2405825 GCA_018584345.1 Thuja plicata | reverse complement strand
TCGGTAAGAGTAGAGGCTCGGTCCATACTAGTCCCGAAGTGTAGCTTGGAACTCGGTAGCTATGGTGACTCGGTAGATATATTGTCACTCGGTAACCACTGGTGACTCGGTAGTAACTGACTTCTCGATTATCTTCGACTGATGACTCGGTGACTACCGTCTGCTCGGTAACTGTTGTTCTTCTCTTATACTCGGTGACTGCCTTACTGCTCGGTTTGAACTGTTTGATCGGTGAGCTTTACTGAATGCTCGGTATAGTCTGTGGACTGAGTGATGAGCTCGGTAAGCATTCAAAATCGAATAAGTGTTTTCATTAAGTGCATTCACTGATGACAAATAGATCATTATTCCAACAGGTATGAGTAGAATCTACAATTTATGTAGATATTTGATATAATTCATTTGGAACTGTATTGGCATAACAAAAATAGTATTAGTTAGTTCATGATTAGTGGATTATAGTCCATAGTGGATTGTTGTCCATCTACTTTTTTTAAGGTAATGAGCCTTACTTTGGGTTCTAGCTGGTGCATGAGCACCTAGGTAGGGATACAATATGCAATATGACCTAGGGCTTGTTTGATGTTCTTGGATTGTAGTGGTTATAGCCAAACTAGTAGAGTAATAATGGGGCTAATCTATTCCTAGTGTGTGGTGTATTAGGATAGGATGCCTTGATAGGTTTTTAGAGACCTTATTTGCAAGCAAGTCTACTTTAGGTCATATAGGGTGTTTTGTCCATTATGATGTTAAATTGGACAAGTAAGGGACTTGAGGTCTTATTTCATTGTTAAAACCCCTTAGATAGGCATTTGGTGAAGATTGGAGGACTTTTAACCAAGTTTAGATAGCAAATCTAGAAAAATGTAAAAGTTGTCAATATTGTCATTGACAACATTGACAACATTTGTTGCAAATTTGCAACTTCAAGAAAACTGGTTAGGTAACTATCCTAAACTTATCTTTTTTCTCCTTGGTCAAATACTTAAGGTGACCCTTGATCTTTTGTAAGGGTTGGAATTATTGTGTCAGAGTGTGTACGGACTATATAATCAAAGAATTGTTATAGTTTGTGTATTTTATGAGCATTTGGCATTAAAATGGATTAGATTATCTACTGTAGATTTTGATTATGTTAATGTAGATTTTTTTAGGATTCTGTGTGAAGGTAGATTTCCATTTTGCATATTTTTTGTTTCTTTTGGAAATTCTTTTAGTTTCTGTCCAGTCGCTGGCCTGAATAAGGCATCTTGTGCAAATGGAGTCATAAGTCCATTTTGCACCATGGACCTTGCACAGGACTTTGGGATATGGAAGGTGACTCCATGTATATACTATAGAAAAAAGGAGGGTCCTTGGAAAGCGTGTGAGCTATTTTTAAGGTGATTCCCTAGGCGAGTTAGAGTTGCATGGCTAGGGATCACAGTGCAGTGCAGAGATGGTAAGGAGGATTAAAGGAATTGGTAGCTTCAATCAGAACTTGGAGAGAGGTAGGTTTATGTGTCTTGAAGTACCAAATTCAATGGGAAGTGTTCATGTGCATTTTTTGATGGTGAAAACAAGGATTCTGTCAGACAGGCTTTGAAAGCCCTAAAACCCTGAATTGTAGGCTTGTTTGTAGGAAGGACTGTATAGACATTTTGAAAATCCAAGAACTAGAAAATATTTAGTGTCTTGATAAAGGGTACAAAATGTAAAGTTTTTTTTTCCAAATTTTTAAGAAGTTTTGTGAGTTATTGCAGAAAAAGAGACTAATTAGGCCTAATTGCTTGTAGCCCTATTTGGGAAGCAATTGTTGTGGTTTTTGGAACTCGATTAGGGTTCTAACAAAAAGTGTTTGTAGACACTGAAAAGGATCTTAGTAACATCCTGGAAGGCCTAATTCTCTCTGTAGAGTGATTATTGATCATCTTGGGTTAGTTTGTGAAGTTTGTGAAGATAGAGAAAGAAGGGCTATTGATAGCCTAGATGGTGTTGTGAAGAGTTGTGGTTCCATTTGAATGATGTTCACACGTTGAAAGAGTAGGATTTTGCATAGAGAATCCTAAGGATAGTAGGGTTAGGCTAGAACCCTAATAGGTCTGAGGAGGGACCTAAGGATACCCTATAAGAAGATAGGGTAGAACAAGACTTGTGTTACATCAAAGTGGTATTAGAGCCAGTTAAAGATTTGGGAAGACAGTGTATGTCTGTAACTATAAAGATCGAAAAAGGAAGGTCTCCACCACTTTGTTGTGAAGGGTAGAAAAAGGGGATGCATGTTTTAATGTTAATTCCCTTAAACCTACTTTACATTTAATTTAAGTTTGTATTGAAATGTGTATTAAGAGAAAAATAAAATGTTCCACCTTTATCCTCAAATGCACAATTGAAAGATCCAAATTGATCAAACCAAAAGAGGGATTAATGCACAAGTGAATCAGCCATTTGGAAATGAAAATAAAGAGGGAGATCTTAAATTATATTAATTAACAATTTAGATATGATAGATTTTAATAATTGAAAAGGATGAGAAGAAAAACCAACCTTAAAGTATTACAGATCAAAGAACGCTATTTTCTAAGGTCTATAGTCTATTTTTGGAAAGTCTAAAGTATGATCCAGAACCGGAACGGAGAGATGAAAAAAACCTAGAAATATTTTTATGATCTGACACTTTCTTATGAAAAAGGTCAACCTTGACCCACAAATGTCACCCCTAACCCAATAATCTTGACCCTGACCTACACAGCCTCAACAAAAAATCTATTCACGGAGCTCGAAAGAAAGCCGAAAAGGTTATCCAGATCTGAGTCTAGATCCGTAGTCCCAAACCTATACCTGCAAGAAAAAGAGGTTTGTTTGTTGTGGGGGAGGGGTTTTCCTTGGTCAAACCCTATTTTTGGAATTAACCTTATAATTGAATTGAAATTGCATAAATGTAAACAAAGTAAATGCACAAATTCACCTTGCTTGCAAAAGTCCTTGTGGTGGATTCGAATCTGTGGATCCACAAGTACGCACAAAAGTATGGAATGTGGAATGTAGGATGTCTTCAATCTATTTATTGTAGATCTCCAACACCAAGTCTTGAATGGGTTCTTGAATTGGAAGAGGCTTGGAAGAAGGCAGATGGAGAGATCACCAAAAGGGTACTATGTGGCTTGAATCCTTCAATGGCCTCCAATGGTTCTCCTTCATGAAAATGGATTCTTGAGTGCTTGATAATGGATGGAATCTTGCTTCAAATCTTTCTCCTTATCTTTATTGAATTGCACTTGAGGATATTTGAGAATGCTCCTTAGATTGATTCAATCGCTTGATCACCCTTATTTTTCACTTGATCATCCTTAGAGAAAATGAGAGGAGAAGGCTTCATTTTATATAAAAATAGGGCACAATATTCTAAGGAGGCATACATAGGAGAATTAAATCCTAATTGGACCCATGCCCCTAGAAGTGGACCTATGTGAAATATAATTTAGGAATCACCATTTTGGAACCTAAAACAGCCGACTCGGAAGCGAGAAATAACTTTTTGCAAAGACCGACATCCAGAAACTGTGGGACCCTGAGATTTGAACCCTGGGTCAAGGTTGAGGTCAACCTTGACCTAGGTCAAGGTTGAGGTTGACCTTGACCTAGGTCAGGGTGAAGGTTGACATAGACCCAAAAGGTCAACCCTGATCCTGAGGTCAAAGACCTCAGATCTGCTATCCAGGATGCCAAAAATTGGATGGAAAGAAGTGGAAGGAGAGGAAAAATAGGGGGAAAGCCAGGTTAAAGTTAGGAACCCATTCAAGGTTCTTGATATGACCCCAAACCACTTACTTGAAAGGATAAACCAGTCTACCAAGGAAATGCTTCCATTTTCTAACTATACATTTAGCCCCCACTTTAGTGGGAGTATGGAAATCAAACATCCTCATGGTAAAGTCAGAAGAAAGACACTGGTGGATCGCAATGAAGTAGAATATCACTAAGTCAAGGACATGAGCCCATAGACCAAGGATTCTTACTCAACATAAATACATAAAGATATGAAAGTAAAGAGCAATCAATCATATAAAACATACATGATTACATAAGCAAGACCAGAGAAACACTATAGATAACATAGCTTCATGATCTAATCCTACTAGCATGAAAGTGAAAAGAGAGAAAATAAAAAGTGATTACCTCACCTAGTAAGATGCCCACCTTACCATGAATCACCAAGGAGGGAGAGCCCAATAGGTTCACCCATAAACTTTGCTTGTAATTGTAAATGCGTCTTCTGACGGCTTTTAAAATATCCATAGATCCACATTTTTGTATCACTATGGAATATAAAATACGTGTCCATTCAAAATTTAGCAACTTACGTGCATTACCTTTCAAGGATTTAGAATATTAAAAATTTAAATGGATGCGTATCTCTTCAGGATTTAGTAACTTATGTGCATTACCTTCTGAGGATTTAGCAAAAATAAAAGTAAAAATGTGTATCTCTTTAGGATTTAGCAACGTATGTGTGTTATCTTCTGAGGAGTTAGCAGAAATAAAAGTAAAAATGCGTGTCCCTTTAGGATTTAGCAACTTATGTGCGTTACCTTCCGAGGATTTAGCATGCTGCAAAATGTAAATTTATGTAAACTATAGTACAAGGGAGACACTATATATGCCCCCTCCTTATCATTACTATTGACTAGATAGGATAAGGAAGAGAAAAGAGGATACCTACTTCACAAGGTAAGGAGATATCTAGCTTAATAACAATGTATACCATATTCTTAGCGAAGAGCCTTAACCCTTACATCCAAGAACATAGATAATTGTGAAATGGATATGTCACTTATGAAAAAAAGGATCCTCAAAAAGGGAAGAGATCTTATCAACAATATCCCTACCCTAGAGGAGTGCTTAGGGTAAAATGCCATCTTTTAAAGAAAAGAGAGACCAAAGATTCAATCAACAAGCCCCCTGTAATCAAGAGGAAGAGGAATCTGAGGATGAAGGAATCAAACTCTAACCCAAAGCAAGAGAAATTTTTTATCAAAAGAATAGTTTAAAAAATAAAGAAGAGGTGATGACCTAGGATAATCACCTCTCATATAAGAGGGTATCCATAGTAAAAAACATATATCTTTATATTAAGGAAATAATGTTATACGATAAACAAATGCCACTAAGCTAAGGAAAGTAAATCCTTAGATAGAAGAAGAAAAAAAATACCTTTCCCCCCCAGGTGTGAAGGCAAGGGATATATCAAATTATATCAAGAGATTTTATAGCAAAGAGATAACTTTATAAAACAAATGTCCTAAATAAGATATCATGAATGATTTTATAGGGATAGAATCTAGAAAGAATAACCAATTAAACTCAAATCAAAATACATGCTAAGAGAAAAATTGGATCCTAGAAGACTGGGATAAAATACCTCTTACCCCCAAGTGAATAGACAAGAGGAGAAATGAAATCTAACTTGTATAAGAATGATGGGAATGGTCTATATAAAAATTATGAAGAAATTTTAATATTGCAGGGAATGAGATATAATTCCCAAGGCAACTCTTTCTCTAACATACATCTTGAAATGCACACAATCAGCAAGTAAATGTTTATTACTATAATGAAAAGGAAATTTATATTTAGAGAGAGCATTTATCAGAATGGGTTTGAAGATGTCTTTCTTGGAATTCATTAACTGGACATACACCTTTTTAGCCACATCTTGAGGAGTATTAGGGTGATCTAAGGTAGGTGTTGGAAGAAGACTATGAAGAGGAGGATGATAGTTAAGATCAGCTACTTCAAATTGAGAAGGCGGGAAGCCTATAACATGCATATTTTGTTTAGGAGACACATGAATTGGGTTTTTAATGCCATATTCATTAACACCAAGCCCTAAACCCTTATAACCTTGTTTATCAACCATAGTATATCTGGTAGTGTATCTATCTTGCAAAGCTTCTATAGGAGGTGATTGATTATTGTGTTTATGAGAAAATGTTGTTTAAGGTGGAATGATGGTTTTAGGAGAAGTTTCTTTCAATTTTTCTTTAATATCATCATGGACCAGATAAGAAGGGGAAGGTAAATCTAGGAATTCTTGCACATCCTCATCTTGTACCCTAGTTTGAGCCTCAACAAAAGTGTGAGAAGAACTAGGGATGGAAGATGGAAGAATAAGAGTAGGAGTATTAGGAATTGGATTAGGAAGGTTAGGAGGAAGATTATGAAGATTAGGCAATGGTCTATCATCTACCAAATTCTTCACATAATCCAAAAGAGTAATGAGTCCATTACACAAATCCTTAATAAAAGTTTTAAAAGTAGGGAGACTAGTATTGGTCAATCTCATAATGGCAGAAGCAAGCGCACCATGAAGAGTGATGAATGTAATAAAATGGAGAATAGTATCATACACATCATAAGTACTATAAAGAGATGCTAAGAGAATAATAATGAGAAAAATAGCCATACACCAAAAGGTCTTCATAATGAATGAAATGCAAGAAGTGTTTTTGTATTTTTATGAAGATTTATTTAAATTTTTTATTTTGGTATTTTAAGATGCAAGTGCTAATCTAAGATGTAAATCTAACACCAAAATGTAAGGTTGGGAAAAGGTGGGGGGTCTCCACCACTTTACTCTTAAGGGTTCACCAAAATGTAAAGATGGAAAAAGGAAGGGGGTCTCCACCACTTTGTTGTGAAGGGTGGAAAAAAGGGATGTGTGTTTTAATGTTAATTTCCTTAATTACCTTAAACCTACTTTAAATTTAATTGAGGTTTGTATTGAAATGTGTATTCAGAGGAAAATAAGATGTTCCTCCTTTATCCTCAAATGCACAAATGAAAGATCCAAATTGATCAACCCAAAAGAGGGATTAATGCACAAGTGAATCAACCATTTGGAAATGAAAACAAAGAGGGAGATATTAAATTCTGTTAATTGACAATGTAGATATGATAGATTATAATAATTGAAAAGGATGAGAAGAAAAACCAACCTTAAAGTATTGAAGATCAAAGAATGCTTTTTTCTGAGGTCTGTAGACTGTTTCTGGAAAGTCTAAAGTATGATCAGGAACCAGAACGCAAAGATGAACAAAACCCAAAAATATTTTTGCGATCTGACACTGTCCTATGAAAAAGGTCAAACTTGACCCACAAATGTCACCCTAACCCAATAATCTTGACCCTGACCTACACAGCCTCGACAAAAAATCTGTTCATGGAGCCTGAAAGAAAGCCAAAAAGGGTATCCAAATCTAAGTCCAGATCTGCAGTCCCAAACCTGTACCTACAAGAAAAAAAGGTTTGTTTGTTGTGGGGGAGGGTTTGCCTTGGTCAAACCTTAGTTTTGGAATTAACCTTATAATTGAATTAAAATTGCATAAATGTAAACAAAGTAAATGCACAAATTCACCTTGCTTGCAAAAGTCCTTGTGGTAGATTCGAATCCATGGATCCACAAGTAGGCACCAAAGTATGGAATGTGGAATGTAGGATGTCTTCAATATATTTCTTGTAGATCTCCAACACCAAGTATTGAATGGGTTCTTGAATTGGAAGAGGCTTGGAAGAAGGCGAATGAAGAGATCACCAAAAGGGCACTATGTGGCTTGAATCCTTCAATGGCCTCCAATGGATCTCCTTCATGAAAATGGATGCTTGAGTGCCTGAGAATGGATGGAAGCTTGCTTCAAATATTTCTCCTTATATCTCTTGAATTTCACTTGAGGATATTTGAGAATGCTTCTTAGATTGATTCGATCTCTTGATCACCCTTATTTTTCACTTAATCAGCCTTAGAGAAAATGAGAGGAGAAGGCTTCCTTTTATATGAAACTAGGGCACAATCTTCTAAGGAGGCCTACATAGGAGAATTAAATCCTAATTGGACCCATTCCCATAGAAGTGGACCTATGTTAAATATAATTTAGGAATCACCACTTCGGAACCCAAAATAGCTGACTTGGAAGCACGAAATAACTTTTTGCAAAGACCGACATCTGGAAACTGTGGGACCCTGAGATTTGAACCCTAGGTCAAAGTCAAGGTCAACCTTGACTTAGGTCAGGGTCAAGGTTGACCTTTACCTAGGTTAGGGTCAAGGTTGACCTTAACCTAGGTCAGGGTCAAGGTTGACATAGATCCAAAAGGTCGACCCTCACCCTGAGGTCAAAGACCTCAAATCTATAGTCCAAGATGCCAAAAACTAGATGGAAAGAAGTGGAAGGAGAGGAAAAACATGGGGAAAGCTAGGTCAAAGTCAAGAACCCATTGAAGGTGCCTTATATGACCCCAAACCACTTAATTGAAAGGTTAAACCAGTCTACCATGGAAATGCTTCCATTTTTTGACTATATAGTTGTTGGCAAGTTGACTCCCAGGGAGTATATGACTTATTTTGTCTTGTCATTATGGAAACAAAGTCATATGAAGTTTTGACAAGAAAAATATGAAGTGAAAATTGACTAAGTGTAGAAGACAAAATAGAACAGTGACTTACAGTCTATCAGAGAATCAACGCATGTGCATACGACCACATCAGGGTATGCGCATTCAGACTTAATCTCTATGGTATATTGTTATGCTTATCTTATAGATGCATGGTATGAAATGGAAATACAAAAAAGTTATAGAAAGAACAAGTACACTAGCAGTTCAGAATATAGAGTATGAAGCTGACTTCATTATTTGGATTAGCGTGTAATATTTTGTTATGTAAAGGCTAAGCACCTATTGTAATAAGTTTGTAATCATGTATTAAACATTATTGTAAACACTCTTAAGCCATTTTGTTTGGAAGCATTGTGAATGTTGTTTTTTGGCCGACTAAGGTCTTGTTTATAGTCGTGTCTATTCAGGCATAAATAAATAAATAAATAAATATATATATATATATATATGTAATGTAAAGATATATTTGAAGTGTCGAAGAAATAGTTAGAGAAGATATATAGAAGAGTAGTATGAAGATATTAGTATGAGATAAAGCCCTTAAAGAATATAAGAGCATAATCACATAACTTGAACTGATCAGACATCTGTGTCACATACAATAGTTCACTGTTGGATATAGTGCATATCTATTCTCAGGAGGTTTTAGCCTTCTTTCTCATTGAGCAGTGAGCTCTTGGATAGTGAGTCCTCACCCCTAACAGGGTTATCTATAAAAGACTCCTAACAGGGTCAGGCCTTTAACCAGGTCATTGTACTTGCATTGTAAAGACTGCTCCTAACAGGGCAAAGGAACTTTAACAGGTTCATTATGGTAGTGCAATATTTGTGGGTACTAATTCCCACTGGGGTTTTCCTCTAATCAAGGTTTCCCCGTAATTATATTATATGTTATGTGATCTTGTGTTAAGCTTCAAGTGATATCTAATTGATTTATGTTTAAAGTGCTGAAATTAAGTAAATAGCTAAACACTGATTCACCCCCCCCCCCCTCTTAGTGTTTCCAACAATTGGTATCAGAGCTCTGGTTCTCTGAAAGAAAATTTTAANCTGTTTCCCCCCCCCCCCCCTCTTAGTGTTTCCAACAATTGGTATCAGAGCTCTGGTTCTCTGAAAGAAAATTTTAACCATTTGAGGAGATCATGGATTCAATAGAAGTCAAACATTTGAAAAAGAATCTTGAAGCAGCCCTTGAAGATCTAGACAGATCTGAGAAAGAAAATGAGGAACTTAAGCTAAAATTTGATGGATCACAAATGCTTATCAAGAAACTAAGAAAAGATCTGAAAGATTTCTCTATGAATGATTTGGGGAAAATGGTCAAGAAACTGAATGAAGAAAAATTATCTTTAAAGGATAAGATAGAAGAATTGAATGATCAATTAACTGATAGCGTTGTTAGTAATAACTGGGGGGGGGGGTGAATCAGTGGCCTCAAAAATTTATCCTTTTAAACTTTAATCCACCAATCAATATACCTCAGATTATTAAGTCCCTACAAGATGTATGACTTTGAAATACTTGAAATAAATAATTGTCTATCGATTTACCTTGTCTTTCCTTATTCTCCTTGATTACCGATAAGTAGTAAAACTTATTTACCGATACTCAGTAAATATGTAGAGTATACCAATCAATCCATAAGTGCATATGTGAAATGTAAAATAATAAAGTAATAAACCATACACACATAACACAAGGATTTTAACGTGGAAACCCTATTAAGGGAAAAACCACTGGGACCGGTACCCCAAATTTTCACTCTTTTGAAGTGAGCCTTGTTAGGAGCCAACCCTGTTAAAGGTTACAAACACACTGTTAAGTGTGACCTTGTTAGAGGATTGTTATACATAGGTTGTCACTAAGTATTTGGCATCTATGCTACCATCCTTGAATCAGCCTCTAGACTGTCAATATGCTTTATGCTAATCTTACTACCATCCTTGAATTAGCCTCCTTAGACTGTCAATAGGCTTTAGGTAAGACCGATGCTACTATCATGAGTCAACCTTTTTGGTAATCTGTTAGATATACCTCAATTATATAAGATGGTTAAGTCTTGCTTTGTTAAGAGACTTAATGCTTCAATGGTTAAACTAAAACACAATGACCTATTTATAATGCAACTTGAATTGCAGATATTCAGATCTATTTACGTACAATACCTTTTTGATCAATGTATCAATTCACTTTCTTTGTACTTCACTCTTTCTTCTCTGTGATGCTGTGCTTCACTGTTCGTCGGTGTCTATAGAATTCTTTAGCTCTCCCTTAGCTTGATTGATCAAGACTGCATTAACTTTATCCTTCATCAGTTTCTCTTCAGCATCTTCTCTCAATTCACTCCCCCGTATCTGAGTGCATGTGGAAATGAATTATGACTATCTCTTATATAGACATGATTTTCCTTGATTCTTGATTCTTGGCGTGAAAAACAATCCAGCCAATTTGAATTACAACTTTAACTCCTAATTTATCTCATAGTTATCTTCTTGCCAACTCTATAAATCAATTGATTTAACTATGGTTGAATAAAAAAAATAAAACAACCAGTTAAGTCTATCTTTAAGCTCTGCCAGCTAGATATTTTGTCATTTTCCGATCTGTCTATTTTGTCGGTCAATTCTGTAGTTCATCGCCAGTGACAACTACTAGTTCCATCGGTGCAACTTTAGTTAGCTTCGAGATCTCTGTCCATCAGGCATCATTGGATCTTGCTCATCAGGAAACTCTATTTTTAGCTCGTCGGGCATCCTGTGATTCTGCTTCATCGGGCAACACTGTCTTCTGTTCATCGGGTATCACTGTGACTTTATCTCTGTCTTTACCGGTGGTGTGCACTCCATCGGTGTTGTCTGTCACTTAGTGAATACTTGAATTTTATGCATTGCTGAAAGCATAATCATTGTTCCATTGATTCTCTGAATTCTTTGGCATTATGTGCATGACCATACAGATGATATCAAGTTGACATCAATGATAATACAAACCATTAACTGATTTAATGTCTTCAATCATCTTCAACTTAACATTATCAAACATTCAATCAGTTACATGTCATCAATCTCTCCCTTTGGCATTGATGGAAATATGCTATATTATCATACTATACTATTTCTAATACAACATGAAATACAATTGTTGAGATTCATCAAATTACCAAATAGTTTGTTTTGATAACTGAAAAAAATGTCTGACTGCCGGTAAGCTCTATGTAAGATTAGATTTGATTCTTGCAGCTTTTCTATTTCTTCTTTTGATGTGTTGTGTCCTCTTTCTATGTCAATTTCTCTCTCTTGACTATTCTTCTTTTTTGATGTCTCTATCTTTTGTTTGCAACTTTGATACAAATTCTCTCCCTATGGATATTATCTCTCCCTATTTGGAGTAATCTGATAATGAATAGTTTCTGATGATAATATGAATACATTCTCTCCCTTTGACAACAATGCCAAACAACTATTTTACAAATATCTGACATTCTGTCAAACAATTTCTTCTATCCATAATATATTCCTTAAATTTCCCTTATCCATCATCAATATAATAATTTGCTCTGGTGCTCAGCTCTGATATATACCTTTCTGTATATAGATGTAGCTTTGAAGTTTAGCTTCTGCTTGCATCAATCATGAATGATATTCTGATAATATATGGTTGATGCAGCCTTCAGTCCCTTTACTGACTGTTAGACATGGGTTTGACCCCTAGTCTTTTTCTCAGGTACTCAAATGTATCCTTGGGTAGTGGTTTGGTGAAGATATCAGCCAATTATTATTTTGATTGCACATATTCAAGTATCACCTCTTTTTCTTGAACTTTTTCTCTTAAATAATGATACTTGATGGCAATGTGTTTAGTCTTTGCATGCATGATTGGATTCTTGGAAATATTTATTGTAATGGTGCTATCACAATAGATAACTACTAGTTTTATGATTTCATATGCGTACCTTCCAGTAACTGTTTGATCCATGCAATATTTGAACAATTTGTAGTAGCAACAACATATTCTGCTTCTGTAGTAGACTGAGAGATGCATCCTTGCTTCTTGCTAATCCATGTGACAAGTCTGTCACCCATAAAGAATGTTCCTCCAGTTGTGCTCTTCCAGTCATCAAGATTTCTAGCCCAATCAGCGTCGGTAAACACTTTCAGTTAAAATTTTCCTTCTCTTCTATACCACAAGCCAAATTCCTCAGTATTCTTCAGATATCTTAGAATTCTTTTCACAGTAGTTATATGTGATTCCCTGGGGTTAGCAGAAAATATAGCAACAATTCCTACTGCATGTGCAATATCTGGTCTAGTGTGTATGACATACATGAGTTTTCCTATCATTGATCTGTATAGAGTCTGATTTACCTCTGTTGTCTTGTCTTCCTTTGTTAATTTGCATCCAGTAGCCATCGATGTTCCAAAAGGTTTGGAATCTTCCATCTTGAATATTTTTAGGACTTCTTTGATGTATTTTGACTATGTAATGAAAATACCTTCACTTTGTTGAATGATCTACAGACCAAGAAAGAAATTGATCTCTCCAAACATAGACATCTCAAATTCTTTGCTCATCTCATTAGAAAATGATTTGCATAGCATATCATTGCCTCCAAATATGATGTCATCAACAAATATTTCAGCAATCAAAGTGTTAGCAT
>MU225677.1:2362024-2381875 GCA_018584345.1 Thuja plicata | reverse complement strand
AATGATAATTATTATATTATAACAATGATATATATAATAGATAATAAATATATATATAATAGATATCAATAATAATAAATATAATTCTATATATTATAATTATTAATATCTATATATATATATATATATATATATTTCACAATTTATTTATTATCGTAAAATCAACATTTTATCTGATCGAAGCTACAAACATCAACAGAAATCCTAGTAAAAAGTGAATGCATGGATACTATTCAGAATACTATATTCACACCATCCATTCAACCATCAAACTCATTCTTATCAAGTCTAACTCCTGACTCAGCAAGTCTTGATGCATGGGGAGAAGACTTAATAAAGATCAGTGTGCTATCCATGGAAAAGCCCAAAGAGAAATAGGTTATGAGAAACCCTCTCTTCTTGGAATCAGTAAACATTTTGAATGACCTAGTGCCTACAGACAAGAAAGTAGAAAAAATTCAATCATTTGATGATGTAGACAACATCCTAACAAGCTTCAAAACACATTTTGCAAGCTTAGTAGACTCAGCCACGAGAATTGCAGAAGATGAGTATAAAAAGGAAAGAATAAATGAATTGATAAAGAACTTTACCTTAGATCTAAACTCATTAAAGATTGGTCAGTCTATGTTGAAAGAATTGGCAGCAAAAGGTAGGAAGGTTATAACAAACTACATGGACAGATGCAAACTCACCTCTGAACACATCAAAAAGATAGAGGAGGAAGATATCTTCATTGACACTGTTAGAAAATCAGTTGAAACATCCATGCAAGACATGAACATCTGAAACAATATCTATCAAGGTCAACTGGACAAGGTAGAAAAAGCTAAAATGGAGATCAGTAAGATAAGGATCAAGCATACTCAATTGAGAAATGCACTTGCACCCTCCTTAGCAGTTCTGGATGAGAACATTAAACAGATTGATGCAACCATTGCTACCTATGATCAAGGACCCAACATGGATTTGAGAAAGATGGAAAAGCTTACATATGCCTTATGCACCCATCTCCAAATAGTTGATACACTAAAGGCATTTTGGCAGCAAGAGATGAAGAATCTTTAGATTGTATATCCAAATGTATACATGGAGTAAGTATCTAGAAATTTAAAATTTTGACACCATTTTCATTAATGTTAAAGGGGGAGTTATGTATGTATGAGGAGAAGTGTATATATATGTAAATAAATATATAGTATATGTTAAGAGAAGAAAACATACAATTTTTGATGTTAGTCAATTTTGAATAACTTAGCCACATTCCTTTGTTACCATTAATGACAAAGGGGGAGATTTTTGGAAAGTTGACTCCCAGGGAGTATATGACTTATTTTTTGTTTTCATTATGGAAAGAAAGTCATATGAAGTTTTGACAAGAAAACTATGAAGTGAAAATTGACTAAGTGTAGAAGACAGAACAGAACAGTGACTTGTAGTCAATCAGAGAATCAGCGCACATGCGTATGACCACATCAGGGTATGCACATTCAGACTTAAGCTCTGTAGTATCTTGTTATGCTTATCCTATACACACATGGTATGGCATGGCAGTATGGACAAGTTACAAAAAGAACAAGTACACTAGCAGTTTAAAATACAGAGTATGAAGCCGACTTCATTATTTTGATTAGCGTGTAATATTTTGTTATGTAAAGGATAAGTGCCTATTGTAATAAGTTTGTAATCATGTATTAAATGTTGTTGTAAACATGCTTAACCCATTTTGTTTGGAAGCATTGTGAATGTTGTTTTTGGGCCGACTAAGGTCTTGTTTATAGTCGCGTCTATTCAGGCATAAATAAATAAATAAATAAATATATATATATATATATGAAATGTAAAGATATATTTGAAGTGTTGAAGAAATAGTCAGAGAAGATATATAGCAGAGCAGTATGAAGATATCAGTATGAGATAAATCCCTTAAAGAAGATAAGAGCATAAGCGCATAACTAGAACTGATCAGACATCTGTGTCACATACATCAGTTCACTCTTGGATACAGTGCATATCTATTCTCAGGAGGTTGTAGCCTTCTTTCTCATTGAGCAGTGAGCTCTTGGACAGTGATTCCTCACCCCTAACAGGGTTGTTTGTAAAAGACTCTTAACAGGGTCAGGTCTTTAACCAGATCATTGTACTTGCATTGTAAAGATTGCTCCTAACAGGGCAAAGGAACTTTAACAGGTTCATTATACTAGTGCAATATTTGTGGGTACTAATTCCCATTGGGGTTTTCCTCTAATAAAGGTTTCCCCATAATCATATTATGTGTTATGTGATCTTGTGTTAAGCTTCAAGTGATATCTAATTGATTTATGTTTAAAGTGTTGAAATTAAGTAATTAGCTAAACAGTAATTCACCCCCCCCTCTGAGTGTTTCCAACAATAGTAACTACTGGTGAATCACTAGGTGAGTCAAAGATGGTGAAAAATGAAGAGTTATCTAAAGAGATGGATGAGAAAAAGGCAAAGAAAAAACTCCTTGAGGAAGCCTTAGAAAGAATGCGGTTAAGGCTAGAAGAAGTTTCTAATGAAGTAGCTAGAAGCAAAGAATGAGTGGAAAGCAATGATAGGGGTAAGAAGGTTGATGAGGAAGACATCATTCCTAAACCAGACCCTGTCTAGAATGAAGAGAGATTCTTTAAGGCCATCAAAGCATTAGGTGGCAAAGTATTAGAAGGAATACCTTTGTTTAGTGGAAAGATGGACATTGAAGAAGTTATGGATTGGATAGAGAGAATGTAGAACCATTTCGAGTGTGAGGGTGTGACTGAAGCCCAAAAGCTTAAGGTGGCCAAATCTAGACTAAGAGGGTCAGCCTTGACCTGGTGGAAATACCTTCAAGATGAGAGGGTAAGGATTGGTAAACAAACCATAGCAAACTAGAATGCCATGGTGACCAAGCTCAAGGAGAATTATGTGCCAGATGGCTATGAGATCCAACTTCTGAGAAAAAGAAAAAATTTGAAGCGAAAAGACCTAGATGTGGCCTCATACACCGAGGAATTCCAAAGATTATGTCTAAGGTCTAAAATGTAAGAAGAGGAATCAACCAAGGTGGCTAGATACTTGGGTGGATTGAAATGGAACATCCAAGAGGAGATTAGTCTACGGACAACAACTACAATACATAAGTGTCATAAATTAGCCATAAGAGTGGAGGAGAAGAACAAGAATAAAGGTGAATCTAGCTTCAATAATAATATAGGCAGAGGAAGAGACCAAAGGGGTCAAAGAGGAGGCTACCAAGGTAGAGGTAGTGAGAAAAGGTCACAAGGCAAGAACAAGTTGACAGAGCAGAATACTGAAAGTAGTCCAAGAGGGGGCTATAACAGAGGTTGGGGTAATCATGGTCATCCTAGTGGAGGAAGAGGAGGTAGGAATAGCTCATACTTTGCAACTATGAAGTGCTATTATTGTGGGAAATTAGATCATCCAACCTATAGATTTCCTCACAAGCCTACTACAAAAAATAGTGACAAAACGGTAGCATATGCTCATGAGGACACTTCAAGTGTCAAATCACTTGAGATTGACCATATAGATTTAGAGATGGGTGAGAACCTAATATTTAGGAGAGTACTGATAAGACAACCAATCAAGGATGAGCCCAAACATAGGAGGGCTTTGTTTAGGATCAGATGCAAAATCCTTGGCAAGGTTTGTAAAGTGATTATGGACTCTGGCTCCATAGATAATATCATCTCAGAGGAGGTAGTAGTGAAACTCAAGCTAGCTAAAATACCCCATGTAAATCCCAATAAGGTAACATGGCTCAAAAAAGGCCAAAGTGTATTGGTAAATGAGCAAACATGGGTTGAGTTTTCAATA
Organism: Thuja plicata; assembly: GCA_018584345.1. Lineage (NCBI taxonomy): Eukaryota > Viridiplantae > Streptophyta > Pinopsida > Cupressales > Cupressaceae > Thuja > Thuja plicata. Next base: position 2,378,038 of record MU225677.1, on the reverse strand, counting down.
GAAGGATACAAGGATAGGTTACTTTTTGACATCCTACCAATGGATTCTTTCCATTTTCTATTAGGAAGGCCTTGGAAATTTGACAATGGGGTAGTGTATGATGGGAAGGATAACTCCATCACATTTAAGAAAGGAGGCAAAACTTTCAAGATTCAGTCCTTGCTAGAAGATGAATAGCCACAGTCCAAGACTTGTAATGTCATGTTGTGTAGTGGAAAGGAGTTTGTGAAGGATATCAAGGATGATGATAATGAAGGGTATGTCATTGCATTAAAACCCAAGGAAGAAGAAACACCAGTCAAGGAGCCATTACCACCAGAGGTACAAGAACTACTTATTAAGTAAAAAGATATAGTGAGTGATGGCACTCCTGCAACCCTACCACCTAAGAGGGTAATAAGTCACCAAATAGACTTTGTGACTGGTGCATCTCTTCCCAATAAGGAAGCATACAATCTTACTCCTGATCAGAACTTGGAGGTAGCAAGACAAGTGCAAGAACTCTTGGATCAAGGCTTGATCAAGAAGAGTATAAGCCCTTGTGTAGTCCTGGTTGTGTTGGCATCCAAGAAGGGAGGAAAATGGAAACTTTGCACAGATTCAAGGGCAATAAATAGAATTACAATAAGGTATAGGTTTCCTATACCTAGGATTGAAGATCTCATGGATTGCCTTGGAGGGGAAATGTATTTTACCAAGTAGGATTTAAAAGGTGGTCATCACCAAATCAGGGTGAAGGAAGGTGATGAATGGAAAATGATATTCAAGACCACAGATGGGTTATATGAAATGGATTGTACTGTCATTTGGCCTCTCTAATGCTCTGAACACATTCATGAGGCTCATGAATGAAGTGCTCAAGGAATTCACAGGGGAGTTTGTAGTGTTATATCTTGATGATATATTGATATTTAGCAAGACAAGGGAGGAGCATGTCAAAAATGTAGAGGCAGTGTTGCAGAGATTACATGAAGAGAAATTGACTATCAATCTTGAGAAATGTGAGTTCTTCAAGCAAGAACTAGTGTATTTGGGCTTTGTAGTGTCCAAAGGGTCTTTGAAGATGGACCAAGACAAGGTTGCAAATCCTAAACTGGCCTCCACCTACCACAACCACTAAGGTAAGAAGTTTTCATGGCCTTGCATAGTTTTATAGGAAATATATTAGGAATTTCAGTGGGATATGTGCACCATTACTGGATACTACTAAGGGTGGGGTCAAAAATAAGTTTAGTTGGAGCTTAGAAGTAGAGAAATCCTTTGAGATGTGGAAGAAACAAGTAGCTACTCAATCTGTCCTAAAATTGCCAATCTTTGAGAGAATTTTCACCATTGAATGTGATGGAAGTGGGATGACAGTAGGGGGTGTATTGAGTCAAGAAGGTAGGCCGATTGCCTTCTTTAGTGAGAAATTGAATGAGGCTAAGAAGAGATACTCTTCTTATGATTTGGAACTATATGCTTTAGTTTAGTCCCTTAGAAAATGGAGGCATTATCTATTTCCCAAATAATTTGTTGTGTTCACTGACAACCAAGCCCTTAGTTACATAAATACTCAAGAGAAACTAAGCAATAGACACCTGAAATTGATGGAGTATTTTCAAGAATTCACCTTTACTATTAAGAACAAGAAATGACAACTCAATAAGGTTGTAGATGCACTAAGAAGGAGATTGTTGATAGTCCAAGAAATCCAACTAAATAATATTGGAATTGATAGTTTTAGAGATCTCTACAAAGAAGATGAAGATTTTGGTGAAGCCTATAAGGTATGTGTTGATTTTGAGAATCATTATCATAGCAAGTTCTCTGACTTTAATTTGTAGAATGGATTGTTGTTTAAGGGAAATCAGTTGTGTGTACCTAAAGGGTCCATGAGAAACATAATGGGTGTTTGAGTGGTCACTTTGGTATGAACAAAACCTTGAAGCTTGTGCAAAGGCTTTACCATTGGCCAAAATTGGTAAGAGATGTTACAAGGTATGTGGAGCAGTGTGTCATATGTATGAAAGCTAAAGGAGGAATCAATAATACAGGGTTATATCAACCTTTACAAGTCCCTAACATACCATGGGAGTGTGTAAGCAAGGACTTCATAGTAGGTCTACCCAAAACCAAGCAAGGTATGATAGCATTTATGTCGTTCTTGGTAGTTTTAGTAAAATAGGACATTCCATTCCCTGCAAGACTACTCATGATGCTAGCCATATAGATTATTTATTTTTTAAAGAGATTGTGAGAATTCACAGCTTTCCCCTAAGTATTGTTTCAGATAGGGATGTGAAATTTATGAGCCATTTTTGGAAAACTTTGTGGAGCAGATTGGGAACCAACTTGTCTTTTGGTTCAACCTACCACCCTCAGACTGATGGCCAAACTGAGGTGGTTAAAAAGGTGTTGGGTAACCTATTGAGGTGCCTAACTAAATAGTATGGGAAGACATGGTATGTAGTCATTCCCCAAGTAGAGTATGCTTACAATGAAAGTAAGAATAGAATGATGGGGAAAATCCCATTTAAGGTTGTATATGGGATGCACCCAAGGGGTGTTTGTGAGAATAGAGATCTTGGATGTATGGAGTACAGAAGTGGACATGCTAAGGACTTCACCCATACTATGAAGGAGATACAAGAACAAGTTAAGAAGAAAATCCAAGATAGCCAACAAAAGTTGAAGGCCAAAGTTGATGAAAATAGGAGAGATGTTTAGTTTGAAGTGGGTGAATATGTGATGGTTCATTTGAACAAGTCAAGGTTACAAAGAGGTTTCCCTACCAAGATTCAAATGAAAAGGGTGTAGCCTTGCAAAATTCTAGCCAAATATGGGGCTAATGCCTATAAGGTAGACTTACCATCAGATTTGAGCATATCTCTGGTGTTCAATGTACAAGACTTAATCCAGTTCAGAGGGAAGATAGATGAGATCAATCAAAGTTGTCAAGGAATCAATGGTGATGTTGAGGCTACTGTATTACCTCCCAAACCACAGTTGGTAGCTGACAAAGTTATGGACTCCCGGGTTAAGAAAACTACAAAGCATAAAGTATACATGGAACACCTCATCCAGTGGAAGGATAGACCAGAATCAGAGGCCTCATGGATTGCATAGGCAGACTTTGAGAAGGTGGGAATTTCAGAGGATATACTGTCCATAGGAGTGACATAGCTTTCCCTTGTGGGGGAGTATAGTGCAGGAGAACCTAGGTAGGGCTACAATATGCAATATGACCTAGGGCTTCTTTGATGTTTTTTGCTTGTAGTGTTTCTAGCCAAACCACTAGAGTAATAAGGGGGATAATATAGTCCTAGTGTGTGGTGTGTTAGGATAGGATGCCTTGATAGGTCTTTAGAGACCTTATTTGCAACCAAGTCTACTTTAGGTAAAATAGGGTGTTTTGTCCATTATGATGTTAAATTGGACAAGTAAGGGACTTGAGGTCTTATTTCATTGTTAAAACACCTTAGATAGGCATTTGGTGAATATTGGTGGACTTTTGACCAAGTTTAGATAGAAAATCTAGAAAAATGTAAAAGTTGTTAATGTTGTCATTGACAACATTTGTTGCAAATTTGAAACTTCAAGAAAATTGGTTAGGTAACTATCTGAAACTAATTTTTTGTGCCTTGGTAAAATAGTTAAGGTGATCCTTGATCTTTTTTAAGGGTTGGCATTATTGTGTCAGATTATGTACGGACTGTATAATCAAAGAGCTGTTATAGTTTTTGTATTTTCTAAGCATTTGGAATTAAAATAGATTAGATTATCTACTGTAGCTTCTGATTATGTTGATGTAGATTTTTTTATGATTCTATGTGAATTTATATTTCCATTTTGCATATTTTTAGTTTCTTTTGTAAATTCTTTTAGTTTCTGTCTAGTTGCTGGCTTAAATAAGGCATCTTGTGCAAATGGAGTCATAAGTCCATTTTCCATTATGGAACTTGCATGGGCCTTTGTGATCTGGAAGGTGAATCCATGTATATACTATATAGAAAAGGAGGGGCCCTGGAAAGCATGGGAGCTATTTTTAAGGTGATTCCCTAAGTCAGCCAGAGTTGCATGTCTAGGGATCACAGTGTAGTGCAGAGCTGGTAAGGAGGGTTGAAGGAATTGGTAGCTTCAATTAGAACTTGGAGAGAGGTAGGGTTATGTGTCTTGAAGTCCCAAATTCAATGGGAAGTGTTCATGTGCAATTTTTGATGGTGAAAACAAGGATTCTATCAGACAGGCTTTGTAAGCCCTACAACCCTGAATTATAGGCTTGTTTTTAGGAAGGACTGTACAAATAGTTTGAAAGCACAAGACCTAGAAAATATTTAGTGTCTTGATAAAGGGTACTAGAATCTAATTTTTTTTTCCAACTTGTTAAGAATTTTTGTGAGTTATTTCAGAAAAAGAGCCTAATTAGGCCTAATTGCTTGTAGCCCTATTTGGGAAGCAATTGTTGTGGTTTTTGGAACTTGATTAGGGTTCCAATGCAAAGTGTGTTTGAAAACACTGAAAAGGATCTTAGTAACATCCTAGAAGGACTAATTCTCTCTGTGGAGTGAATATTTATCATCTTGGGTCAGTTTGTGAAGTTTGTGAAGATAGAGCAAGAAGGGCTATTGATAGCCTAGATGGTGTTGTAAAGATTTGTGGTTCCATTTGAATGATTTTTAGAAGTTGAAGGAGTGGGATTTTTCATTGAGAATCCTAAGGAGTTTAGGGTTAGGATAGAACCCTAGTAGGTCTGAGGAGGGACCTAAGGATGCCCTAGAAGAAGATAGGGTAGACCAAGACTTGTGTTACGTCACTAGCCCTTTTTGTATTTGAGCAATGATCTCTAGGAAGTTTTCCTAAATGCATGTCCATTCCCCTTGTAATACCCCTAATAGGGTATAATGATTTAATAGAGTACATCATCTTGTGGGTTTTATCCCCACTATAGTTTTTCCCTTAAATGGGTTTCTACGTCAAAATTATTGGTGTTATGTGTTGATTGATGTGTTGTGATCTTGCATCAATGTTTACTATTCAAATTTGAGATTAAGGTTAAAGAGTTGGAAAAAGTTTTGAATTTTTGGACATAACTTACTCACCCCCCTTAGTTGTGTGTTCTACCTTGTTCCTAACGATTTTTTCAGAGATAAGTCCTCTTTTGGAAGCTTGATTGCTTGAGGAGATCTAGGATAAGAGCGTTTAAGAAGGAGAGTCTGAGATTTGAAGGCACTAATTATTTCACATGGAAGGGTCAAATGATTACACACTTGAGATGCATTGGAAAATATTACCAGGAAGTCACAAATAATTCCTGTAATCCTCTTTCTAACATTTCTATTGTGACTCCTGATGAGAAGAAGCAATTTGAGTACAATATGAGAGCAAAAGAAGCTTTGTTGAGTGCTTTGTTAGATGCAAAATATACCGATGTCATGGAATTAGATACTGCACATTAACTATGGACAAAATTAGAGATTTTACATGAAGGAGATGCATGCATGAAGCAATCCAAGCTACAAAGTTTAAAAATATGAAGCATTAAATATGATAGAGGATGAAAACATTAATTCCTATGTGCAGAAGGTGACTAAACTTGTTTGTGGAATTAGATGCACTGGTGGAACTTTGGAGGAAGATGAAATTGTTTATAAGATACTAAGATCATTGCCTCCTTACAATCATAAGGTTATTTCTATTGAAGAGATCATAATCATGGCACTTGTAACAAGAGACATAGTGGTTGGTAAGTTATCTGCTTCTGAAATGAGAGAATTTGGTGATAGTCTTCCTAAAGTTGAATTTTTATTTAAAGCTATTATTTGTAAGGATAAGAAAATATATGATCCTAGAGAAATTTCATCTAAATATTGAATAACTTGAATCCCTAATTACAATGAGACTACCAAAGGGAGTTGGTAAGTATCAAGGAAAGTTACCTTTGAAATATTTTTCATGAATTAATATTGGTAATTTCACTTCAAGATGTTCAAATAGAGAGCCTAAGTACAAGCCTATGAAATTCAAGTCTAAATATCAGAAGAAGTGCTATTATGTTTCTGATCAAGGTTTAACTAATGATGAATCTAAAAAGAGTGACACTGAGATTGTGTTTATTACTATCAAAGATGAGAATCCTAGTTTATTGAATGAAGGAAGAGCTTTGGTTTCACATGTGGATAAGAAATATGAATTGGTTATTGACAATGGTTTTTCACATCACATGACTGAAGATAAAAGAAAATTTGTGAAGTTGGAGAAGTATGATGGTGGTGTTGTCAGATTCAGTGACAATACTCCTTGTATAATAAGAGGTAGAGGTTCCATTATACTTGATGGTAAGAATAAAATTGATGATGTCTTATATGTTGAAGGTCTGAGGCATAATATTTTAAGTTGTGGACAACTAGTTGATAAAGGTTACAATTTATAATTCAAGGATGGAATGTGGAAAATCATTGGAAGCTCTAGAATTGAGATTGCATCAGGTACAAAGACCAAAGGTAATGTATTCCATTTGAATAATATAGAGAATAGATATATGACTCCTAAGATTGATGATAGTTGGTTATTGAAAAATAGATTTTGTCATGTAAACATTGATAACATTGTAAAGATAAACACTAAAAGAGAAATGAGAGATTTACCTAAATCATTGAAGCCTGCTAATGCAATGTGTAAGGAATTTTAGTTGGGTAAGCTAACTAATTCTAATTTCAAAAGTAAGACCTATTCTTCAAGTGGACTATTAGATTTGGTACGTCTAAATTTGTGTGTCCCTGCTAGAACTAGAAGTTATTATGGAGAAAGTTACTTCATTTTACTCATTGATGATTATTCAAGGATGATGTGGGTTACATTTTTGAAAGAGAAATTTGAAGCTTTTGACAAATTTAAAATCTTCAAAGCTATGGTTGAGAAAAAAACATGTATGAAGCTTAATTGTCTAAGATCTAAAAAAGGTGGTGAGTTTACATCGAATATAATGTATTTTGTGAAGAGCATGGAATAAAGAGGAAAATTTCTGCTACGATAACCCCACAAAAAAATGGTATTATAGAGAGAATAAATATAATTACCCTTGAAACTACAAGGACTATGATTATTGAAGTAAATGTATCAAAATTTTATTGGAGAGAAGTGGTTAGCATTGTACTCTATACATTAAATAAGGTTCAAATCAAGAAAGGAACTAGTAAGACCGCTTATGAGCTTTGGCATGGTCATGTCCCTAGAGTGAAATACTTTATAATTTTTGGAAGCAAATGTTGTATCAAAAGAGATGAATATTTAGGGAAATTTGATCCTAGATGTGATGAAGGAATCTTTCTTATTTATTATACAAAGATAAAAACATACAAATGTTGTAAAAATAGGTTGAGAAAGATAATTGAGAGTTTGAATATCAAGGTGGATGAAATTTATTAGAAACAAGATAGATCCTATAGTTATGAATCAGATGATGAAGAAGATAATCAGATAATGCAAGCACATAATCTAAATTTGAATCTGAATGGTGGGGTAGATCAAGATGAAGAAGTTGCAAAAAAGGAAGAGGTGGAAACAAAAGAGTCAACTAAAAATGCAAATACAAAGACTCCAAGGTATGTAAGGCTAAATCATTTAGAAAATTAGATTATTGGTAATAGGAATCAAAGTGTTTAGACTAGAGGAAGAATGTTGACAAAGCATGCAAAGATGAAAGATGGGTTAAAGCTATAAAAGAAGAATGGGAACAAATTGAAAAGAACAAAACATGGATTGTAGTTCCTAGACCTATGAACAAGAATGTGATTGGAACCAAATGGGTATTTAGAAACAAATTGAATGAAGATGGTGAAGTAGTTTGGAATAAAGACAGACTTGTTTGTAAGGGACAATCAACGATGAAAGGTATTGAATTTGAGGAATTTTTTCTCCTGTTGCTAGAATTAAAGTTGTTATGATGTTTCTTGCATATTCTACATACAAAGATTTCAAGGTATATCAAATGGATGTTAAATTTCCATTTCTCAATGGAGAATTGGAAGAGGAAGTCTTTGTTGAGAAGTCCGATGGATTTCCTTTAACTAATCAAGATGACATGGTTTGTCAATTGAAGAAAGCATTGAATGGATTGAAACAAGTCCCCAAAATTGGTATGAAAGGTTGGATAAGTATTTATTGAAACTTGGTAAAAAAAGGTATTGCTGATAATAACTTATATTTCAAAGTTGATCATGATAATATTTTGATTGTTGAAGTCTTTGTCGATGATATCATTTTTGGTGGGACAAGTTGAGTAAATAATCTGATAATAAGATGCAAAAAGAGTTCAAGATGCCCATTATAGGTGAGATCCAATTCTTTCTTGGTCTGCAAATTACAGAATGTGATAAAGGAATTTTCATATCTTAGTCCAAGTATGTGAAAGAATTGTTGAAGAAATTTGGTATGGAAGGTTCAAAACCAGTTTGTACTCCTATGGTGACCAGTTGAAAATTAACAAAGGATGATGATTCACCTAAATAATATCAAACAAGATAAAAACTAATGATTGGTGGATTATTGTACTTAACACAGGACAAACTTGACATTATGAATGTAGTTTGCATTGTTGCAAGATTTCAAGCATAACTGACGGAATCATATGTTGTTGCTGTTAAAAGGATATTTAGATACTTGAAATGAAGAGTTTATTATGGATTATGGTATGGTAAGGATGATGATCTTAAATGAAGTACTTTTTTTGATGCATATTAGGCATGTAATATGGATGGAAAAACAAGTACAAGTGATGAAGCATTATTCTTGGACAAGAAGTTAGTTTCATGGTCAAGTAAAAATAAATATTGTATTTCACAATCTACTGCTGATGCTGATTATGTTGCTGCTACTACTATTATTTGTTGAAATCACCCAAAAATGGTATTCTAAACTATAAGCCCCTAATCTCGATTAATTGATCTTTAATCATCAATGTCCTAACCAAAGGCAATTCAGTTCATCAATTCAACCTGATATGATCACTAGGTTGTATTTAATCACTAAATCAATTAAAATTCCAAATATCAATATTATCTGGAAATTAAGTCATTTAGATCCTATTTATTTATTAAATATCCTAGTATATTTATTAAATAAATTAATTTTCCATTAAATCATAAAAAAGGGATACATTTGAGAAAAAAGAGCAAAATGGAATAAAAAAAAGAAAAAAAATCAAATCTAGAGTTGAAAAAGGAAAGGTGAATAAATAAATTAGAAAAACATTCAATAAAAGCTTATCTTAATAAATCACTCAAGAAAGCAGCCAATCAGCTCAAACTCACATGGATTGTGCTAATTCTGGGAGAATCTTGACCACTCCTTATCAGTCAATCTTGACCATCACTTTTTATCTAAGTTTTTTTATAAAATTAGATTCTCAGCTCTCAAATCATACATAGAGAGAAAGAGACAGATATTATATAAAATCAGAGATAGAGATCATATTGCAATTGAATAATATTGTTATCATACTAGTTTAAATTTTATCTTGCATATTAGATTTTAGCATTGAATCATGGATTTCATCTAGCTTAATTTTTTTATCAATTTACATCAATTTAGATTAGTTTTCATCATATTTGTATTAAAAAATCTAAAAATATAGATTAATCATGCATTCATGTTCAAAACCTCTGTCTTGGTGTAGTCAATTCACTAGTAATGCTTGAAAAATCTTAGAGAAATCATACTCGCATCATTTAGGAGGCAATAGATCGATATAATATGGTTTATATGTTGTTATCTTATTTCCTTTATCTGACCATGCATGTAATGATCTATTGAGTGTTTCTGACAAATAGGTAGATAAATTTCACACACACATTTTTGGCATCCACCCTGGGGATCAAAATCAAATTTTGGCCTTAGAAATAAATTGCTTGGATTATGTCCATACATTCTTTGTGAAATTTCTGTATGAGTTTTTATATAGGACTATACAAGCTAGAATCCTTTATTGTATCATCTGTTAAGAATTATCGTATGACTATGTGAGAATTGTTGTACAATTTTATGCTTAACTATACTTTATCATATAGAAAACAAAGAGTGTTTTTAAGAGTTTTTTGATATGATTTGGTATTACTAACCTTGACCCTTGCATGTTCCATATTTTTATGATCTTTTGATCAGCCTAAGAAGTTGTTTGCAGAATACTTATCCAACAATACGTTTGTCAAAGGCTATATTGCTAAACAAACTACTATGATTACTGACATATCATCTTTGCAGGTTGCCTAAGGAGATACAAGAAAATTGTTGGCAAGTTGACTTCCTGAGGAAGCATGACTCATTTTGTGTTGTCAATCATGGCAACAAAGTCATACTTAAGTTCTTTTATGAAAGAAAAAATGACTAAGTGTGAAAATAGGGCAGACATACACATACAAAGATCAGTACATCAGTGCACATTTTAGAGATCACACTAGAGCATGTGTGCTTAGGTATATACTCTATGGTGTATATACATGCTAGATCTAGACGCGTAGAGTATGGAACATCAGTACGGAAAAGTTACAGGCAGATTAGTAAACTTGTAGTCCAGAAGATAGTGCATGGAAGCCGACTACAGTTTTGGTTAGCGTGAATTAGTTTGAGATGATAAGGCCATGCACCTTTAGTTATAAGTTTGTAATAATGTAATTAATGTTATAGTAAATGTGCTTGAGCTGACTTGTTCGGAAGCGTTGTGTATTTTGGTTTAAAGGCCGACTAGTGTTATGTTTTGGGTTGCGCCTAGTATGTAATGTAATGTTATGCTACAAGTGTCGATTATTATGCATGAGGAAGATGCAGATGAGTAGTATAATGAAGTCAGTAGATGATATAGCTCTTTAAAGGAGTAATAGCATTCACACATACAAGGAACTGATCAGACAACAGTGTCATTACAACAGTTCATTTTTGATAAAGTGCATATCAACATTCAGAGGGTTGTAGCCTTCATCTTATTGGGCAGTGAGCCTAGGCAGTGAGCCATATACCTTTAACAGGGTTTTGTAAAAGACTCCTAATAGCGTCAGACCTTTAACCAGGTCATTGTACTCAAATTGTAAAGACTGCTTCTAACAGAGCAAAGGAACTTTAACAGGTTCATTATACCTAGTACAATATTTGTGGGTACTAATCCCTACGGATTTTTCCTCTGATCAAGGTTCTCCATAATCATATCATGTGTTATGTGTTCTTGTGTTATGTTTCTTTGGATGCACATTTGATATATGTTTAATTGGCTGAAATATAATTAATAGATAACATTGATTCACCCCCCCCTCTCAGTGTTTCTAACAATTGGTATTAGAGCCCTAGTCCTCTGAAAGAAAGTTTAACCACCTGAGGAGATCATGGACTCAGCTGAAGAAAAAAATTTGAAAAAGAATCTTGAAGCAGCTCTTGAAGATCTTGACAGATCTGAGAAGGAAAATGAAGAACTAAGATTAAAAATTGATGGCTCTCAAATACTTATTAAAAGGCTAAGAAAAGATCTAAAATATTGTTCTACAAGTGATCTAGGACAAATGGTCAAAAATCTTAATGAAGAGAATAAATCTCTAAAGGATAAACTTGAAGATCTGGAGGAATAGCTTACAGATAGCCAGAACACCATTGAAGACAAGATCAAAGAAAGAAAACAATTGGAAGATGAACTTCTATAGGCAAACATGAAAGTCTTGGAATTGGAAAACATGAAGAAGAAGTTGGAATCTGAATTAACAGAAGCAAAAGACAAGATTGATAAACTTCACACAAGTTCTAATTTAATTCAATCCTAGCTCAATGCGCAAAGGCAAAAAGGGAACACTACTGGTCTTGGATTTAGTACAGCACAAGATGAAATCAAATCATCACAAGAGAGAGAAAAAACACTTGAAGCATCTTCAAAAGCTAAGAAAGTTGAAGATACTATAGAGGTTATATCTGAACCACCTAAAAGAGAAATCAAGAAAGTTAAAAAAACTTGTTATGCATGCAATAAACATGGGCATTTGACACGAGATTGCAAAGAGGTAAGACCTTTTAAAGGATCTTGTTACTACTATAATAAGTTTGGTCATAGGGCTATACATTGCAGAACAAGTCATAAGATTCAACATCAGCAAAATCACAGAAGTATGAATCAAAACAATCAAAGAAATCAACTCTCAAGAAATTTGTAGAACATTACATGTCAGATATGCAACTACAATGGACACACATCAAAAAAATGCAGCATGATGAGAAAGAACATCAGACCTCCTATCATTTTTCACACATGTGGAAAGGCTGGACATATCACAAGGTTTTGCAGATCCAAAACTCAGAAACAAGAGGATCCTAAAAAGTCACTATTTGAAGAGAAAGATGAAGTCAAGTTTGTCTCAACAAATGAAGATTCAAACAAAATATGGGTTGAAGTTAAGAAGGACAATAATGTTTATAAAGTAGTTGATGCATCCACAGTGGAAGCACCCTCTACTTTTGCTTGAATAGACCTTCTTGGTCTAAGGGGGAGCTATTCTAGATCAGGACCCCTACGCGGTTGGTGTAGTCACTTCTAAGTATGCACCTTTGGATTCATGGTTAAAAGCATAGATTACAGCTATATGCATTCACGCATTATCTAAATTGCATCAGGATCAAAGTTTGAAAATTATTGTGTATGGTTGCAAGCATTAAATGCGACAGATTGTATAAAAATAAATTCACGGTTGATCATTTTCACATTTACATTCAAGAGCACAAAAATTGAAGAGCATTAGAGCACTAAGACATCAAAGCACGAAGGCATAACAGTTTGGTAGTTGGAGCGAACGGATAATTAGTTTGAAATGGAGCACTAGCCATTGCGTCATTTCATAATTTCATGGAAACCATACATAAACACCTAGTAAGTATGGTGACCCTAGTTGTGTTTGATGTAGCAGAGAGGAAGAGGTTCATATTTAAGAAGCATCCATTCAAATCCATACTAGATGATGTGGAAGGGGCTTTCTCCAAAACCCCACTTGGCATTGTTCACGTGGAAGATATCCACGCATACATTTACTGTAAGAAGGAATCATTAGGAGATGATAATATAGCCACTCATATGGCATCAATGTTAAATCCAGATTTCACATTCAAGGATGAGTTCGCGCACTTACAAGATAACCCGTTTCTTAAGTATTCAAATGCGCATGAGTTTGAAGAACCAGAATGGGTAAAGATTCTTCTAAGCATAATTCATGATGATCTTTTCTGGATTGGAGATGTCCCTGTTCACATCACTATAGAACTAATCCATCAATTAACCTGACTTCCAATGATTGGACCAATGTTTCCCACTGGTAAGGATGTCAAGAAACAAATTCAGAAAGTTTGTTTGTCCAGGAGTGATAGGCGCAGAATGACAGTTGACCCTATCAAGGAAGATGACATTAAACTCCTAACAATGATACTTGGATACAAGTTTCAACAAGAAAGTAGGTTGAATAGTGTCTTTGTAGCTATCATAATAGTTAAGGATAACACCCAATACAACAAATGTGAGATCTTGCGCGATCAATTGATTGACAATATCAGAATCATCAAGCATGATAGGAGCAAAACATTCAGGTTTGGATCTCTGATCATCTATTTGTATTTCCACATAGTTGGAAAGTTTGTAGACCTTTATCTAGACAAAGGAAAACCTACAATGTCTTAGATATCTCTTAAGGCCACATTAGACAGCCGTGCAAGGGATGCAATGAATATGGATATAAAAATATTCAGAGTCAAAATACAGAACAGGTTCAGACTATCTAAGAAGATAATTGGAAAATATAGGGATACAATATGCTTCATGGTAGAGACAGATTGCACATGCATGGAGGTTTTTGAGCTAAGAACTAAGTGGATTCATCCACTAGGGTATGAAGTAGAAGACCATGTGTTAAAAGGATATGTGCAAGTCTTATTGTCAGCACCTAAAGACCCTAATGAACCTAGATGGGGCACTTACAGAGAAAAGACCGATGAAGTAGATATTGAGCTACAACTTGTTGTTAAAAAAAGGAAAGCATCCAAAACTACATCCAACATTATGAAAATGCATGGAATCACACAAGAAGATTTGGACAAGGAAAAAGAAGCCAAAATTGCTAAAGAACTTGAGCAGATTCATGCACAAGTTAAACTTGAGAAGATTGATAACACTCAGAAGAAGAAGCAGCAGAAAAATGAGGAGAGTACCTCTGCACCTACTACCATAATTGATCTAGATACATCTCCACCTTCTGTACCTAGAAAGAAACCTAGAGGAAGGAAGCAAGTGGCTACAAGTCATCCATCCTCAAAAACTACAAGGAGCATAGTAAAGAATACTTAAGCTCCTCCTGAGGTAGGTTTCAGACCGAGTCTAAATATCTTGAAGAATAGGATTGTAAATGAAGGAAGATTAGATACACTTTCCAAAGTCTATGACAAGTATCAAGAAATTGATAAGACTGAGATACACACTATGATCATATCTCACATGATCAATTTCAAAAATACAGTTCTTGAACTCAAGACAGTAATACTAGATCAGTTATGGAACATATTGGAGATCATGAAAAGACATGCTATAGAAGAGGACATGAAGATTAGAGAAGAAAATTTGGATACTCTTCTCCCTATTTGTTCACATGATGAGAAGGCTATTCTATTAGATCTGGTATAGCCTCATCTCCGTACTAAGACAAGAACTCTTCAAATTATGAACAAAGAGTACGAGCAGGTTGGAAAGGAAACTAAAAAAGCATTTGCAGAAGTATTTATGGATAGACATATGTATCCATCAACAATGCCTACAAAGGAAACTCAAGTACCTTCTAAACAGGATACAAAACCAGTAATTCAGGCAGTGCCTATGACAGGTCCACAGGTTTCAGCGCCCTCAATCTCAATAGCCTCTGAGGCAGCTAAAGATACAGAGGATACTATAGTAATTGATGATGTAAAAATATCTATGACAACTTCTGATAATAATATGGATAAAGTTGATGAAGCATTTGTAAACACCAAGGAAATAAACACTGATGACACATCTCTAATACAGGATGAAGTTCCTTTCATTGATCCAATAGACTTGGATAAGGAGAAAGATACTCAAGATAATGAGACACCAGTAAAGGAAATTCATGTCAAAAGTGAATGTGTAGATACAAGTAAGAATACTATTTTCTCACCATCCACTCAACCATCCACCTCATTGTTTTCAAGGTTAACTTCTGACTCAGCAAGTTTAGATGCATGGGAAGAAGAAGACCTTATCAAGATCAGCGTCCTTTCCATGGAAAAGGAAAAAGAGAAACATGTGATGAGGAACCCTCACTTTGTGGAATCAATAACATTTTGAATGAGTTAGTACCTGCTGATAAGAAAGTTGCTAAAGTTCAAACAGTTGAACATGTGGATAGCATACTGATAAACTTCAAAACAAATTTCACTAGCTTAGTAGAATCAACTACTAAGACTATAGAAGATGAATACAAGAAGGAGAAACTAAATGAATTGGTAAAGAACTTTACCTTAGATCTAAACTCCTTAAAGATTGGGCAATCTATACTTAAAGAGTTGGAAGCAAAAGGCAAGAAGGTTATTGCAAATTGCATGGATAGAGTGAAGCTCACCTCTGAGCACACTAAAAAGATAGCAAAAGCAGAAGAAATGGTGGATAACATAAGGAAATCAGTTGAAAAATCCATGCAAGATATGAACATATGCAATAATGTCTATCAAGGTCAGTTAGACAAAATTGAGAAGGCAAAACTGGAAATTAGCAAGATCAGAATAAGAAAAACTCAGTTGAGGAATGCACTTGCACCATCTCTAGCAGTTCTCAATGAGAACATCAAATAGATTTATGACACCATACAAACATATGATCAGAATCCTTTCATGGATCTGATAAAAATGGAGAAATTGACATATGCTTTATGCACGCATCTTCAGACAGTTGATGCAATGAAAGTCTTTTGGCAGAAAGAGATTCAATCTCTTCAAGTTGTGTACCTAGAAGTCTAC
>MU225677.1:2318260-2346555 GCA_018584345.1 Thuja plicata | reverse complement strand
AGATTCAAATCCTTGGGTTATCTTTATAAATCATGTAAATATAGATGTTTTCAGACTTCATAAACATATAAATGATAACAATAAATAAGTGTATCATCCTCTAAATAAGAAAGACTGTAAACATATATTTCTAACCATCATAATGAAAGTGTCCATATAAAAGTCCAAGTATAATCATCGGAGAGGGTATTACAATTCTACCAAGAGCAAGGTGTATAAATGTCTAAAAAAAGCCTCTAACAAAGTTATTGAAAGTGCAAATGTAAAGATAGATGAATTTGCAGAAAAAAATGAAAAGGAAAGCACTAAAGAACCATAGGACTACAATAGGTTCACTTACAATGAGGAACCTGAAACTCTACCCGACCAAAAATGTAGATCTCCCAAGAAACATATCATTGCACTCGAGCATCAGGCTACAAATACCAACGATCAGAATATTTCTCAAAATGATGCACAAAGTGATGGAGAATAGAATGAAGAAAAAAATGATGATGAAGCTAATAGACAAAGAGTTGAACTTATACTTGCAAGATATGTCAGAAGGAACCATCCACCGAACCAGATCATAGGAGATAAAAAAGCTGGTATGAGAACCAGAAGTAAGTCTCTAAATACAAGATGTCTTATTTGTGATTATGAGCCCAAATATGTCAATGCTGTACTAGATAATGATGAATGGATAAGTGCTATGAATGAAGAGATTGAATAGATAGAGAAAAATAAGACATGGACAAGACTAGATGACAAGAATGTCATCGGTACAAAATGGATATTCAGGCATAAGATGAATGAGAATGGAGAAGTCTCCAGAAATAAAGCAAGACTAGTATGCAAGGGGTATGCACAAGAAGAAGGAATTGACTACTATGGAGAGATGTTTGCACCCATTTCTAGGCTAGAAGGAGTAAAAATACTACTTGCTTATGCTACATATAAAGGATTCAAGGTATGTCAAATGGATGTCAAGTCTACATTCCTAAATGGAATACTTGAAGAAGAGGTATACATTGAACAACCACAAGGGTTTGTTGATCCAGACAAGAAGGCCATGGTATGTAGGCTACAAAAATCCCTGTATGGACTGAAACAAGCACCCCAAGCCTGGTATGAACGACTTCATTCCTATCTTATAAGTATTGGATTTGTAAGGACTAGTGAAAACAATAATCTTTATTTGAAGGAAGATGTTGATGCTATCATTTTGATTGCTGAGATATTTGTTGATGACATCATATTTGGAGGCAATGATATGCTATGAAAATCATTTGAAAATGAAATTAGCTAAGAGTTTGAGATGTCTATGCTTGGAGAGATCAAGTTCTTTCTTGGTCTGCAAATCATGCAACAAGATGAAGGTATTTTAATTACACAATCCAAGTACATCAAAGAAGTACTAAAAATATTCAAGATGGAAGAGTCCAAACCAGTTGGAACACCAATGGAAAATGGATGCAAACTGACAAAGGAAGACAATTCATTAGAGGTAAATCAGACTTTGTACAGATCTATTATTGGAAAACTCATGTATGTTGTACATACTAGACCAGATATTGCACATGCAGTAGGAATAGTTGCTAGATTTTCTGCTAATCCCAGGGAATCACATATAACTACTGTGAAAAGAATCCTAAGATATCTGAAAAATACCAGGGAATATGGCTTATGGTACAAAAGAGAAGGAAATTTTGAACTTAAGGTTTTTACCGACACTGATTGGGCTAGAAATATTGATGACGGAAAGAGAACAACTAGAGGAGCATTCTTTATGGGTGACAGACTTGTCACATGGATCAGCAAGAAGCAAGGATGCATCTCTCAATCTACTACAGAGGCAGAGTATATTGTTGCTGCTGCAAACTGCTCAAATATTGCATGGATCAAATAGTTACTGGAAGGTATGCATATGAAAATTTTAGAACCAGTAATTATCTATAGTGATAATACAAGTGCAATAAACATTTCCAAGAATCCAGTCATGCATGCTACATCAAAGCATATTGCCATCAAGTATCATTATTTAAGAGAACAAGTTCAGGAAAAGGAAGTGATACTTGAGTATGTGATTTCAAAGGAACAATTGGCCGATATCTTCACCAAGCCACTGCCCAAGGATGAATTTGAATACTTGAGTAAGAGACTAGGGGTCAGAACCTTGTCTACTGGTCAGTAAACTGACTAGAAGGCTACATCAGCCTACATATATCAAAATATCATTCATGTTGATGGAAGTAGAGAGATAAAATTCAAAGATACATCTATACACAACAAGGTATTTATCTACTCCAAGCACCAGAGTTATTACCAATGGATTGAGAAATTCAACGAATATCTTATGGATAGAAAGGATCCCTTTGACATTGCTGTCAAATACTTGTTTTGAAAAATCTTTGTTTGCAAAGATGTTTGTTTGGAATTTCTTTCAAAGGGAGAGAGTTTATCCATTATCATCATCCATCAAAGTATCCAAAGGGAGAATGTAATAAGAAAGGGAGAGTACACACAAAGGTAGAGAATGATGACAAATGACATCAAAATAAAGGAGAACAGTCAGAGGGAGAGAATTTGACACAGAAGGAGAACACATTACATCAGAGAAAGACAAATTCTACATCCATCCAGTGAAGGGATTGAAGACAGAAAGAAAGCCGCAAGAATCAAATCAAAGCTATTTGAGCTTACAAAAAGCCATACATTTGTATTAGTTACATTAGGAAATATTGATGAAATTGTATATTTCATATTGTATTAGCAATAGTATAGTGTGATAGTGTAGTATGTTGCCATCAATGCCAAAGGGAGAGATTGATGACATGTAACTGATTGAATGTTTGAAGATGTTAAGTTGACGATCATAGAAGGCATTAAATCAGTGAACGTATTATATTGTCATTAATGTCAACATGATATGATTTGTATGGTCATTGTAATACTACCAAAGACTTCGAAGAACTCATGAATCAAGGCTATGCTATCAGTAATGCATACAAGTCAAGTATTCACTAAGTGACTGCATACACCAACAAAGTGCACACTGACAGTCAGAGCAAAAGAGAAGAGTCATAGTGTTACCTAACGAGCTAATGCACAATATTACCGACGAGCAGAGTTACAGTGTATCTTGACAAGAAAAACATAGAATAACCTGATGGAAAGAATTTCAATGTTGCCCGACAGAGAAGACAAGGATGGAGATCCCAATGACAACTGAAGTCACACTGACATGATAATTAGTTATCATTGATAACTAATTGAAGTGTTGACAGACAGAACAAAGAGTTCAAAAAATGATAAAATGCTTAGCTATCAAGAAGCTAAAGATAGAATTAATGGATACTTATCATTGTTTTAATCATCCAGATAAATCCAAAGATAAGTAAGTGATTTAAAGCTGATTTGTCTAGTTGGCAAGAATATCTCTTTGAGATAAATCTGGAGTTTTCTTTAAATATATTGGTGAGAATTGTGGAGCACACCAAGAATCAAGAAAGCCAAGAAAAGGGGAAATAATGTCTATATAGAGACAAACCCAATTCATTAAGAATGGTGGGGTGAAAAAGAGAAGAGGAAAGATGCTAAAGAAAATCTGAAGGAGAAAGAAAGTCTTCATTCAATCCTGATCAACAAGTTGAGGAAAGAGCTAGATTCTACAGACACTGATGAATAGTGAGACAAGCATCATAGAGTAGAACATTGTGGAGCAAAGGTATAAGTGATTATATTGATCAGAGAGGTAATGGAGTTACAATAGATCTGAAAATCTAAAATTGAGTTGTATGTATGAATAGATCATTAGTGTTTCAGTTTAACCATTGAAGCATATAAGCCTCTTAACCGAGAAGGACTTAAAAGTCTTTTACAATTAAGACACATCCCAAGGAGTATCAGAAAGTTTGATCACAAAAGTAGAATTAGATATGCCCAATACCTATTGACAGGCCAAGTGAGTGTTTGATCAAGGATGGTAGCATTAGATGCTAGATACTAGTTGACAAACTATTTCTAAATCCTCCAACAAGGTCACACCTAACAGTGTGTTTGTAACCTTTAACAGGGTTGGCTCCTAATAGAGCTCACTTCAGGAGAGTGAAAATTTGGGGTACCGGTCCCAGTGGTTTTTTTTGTTAATAGGGTTTCCATGTTAAAATCCTTGTGTTATGTGTTTATGGTTTATTACTTTACTATTTTACATTTCACATATGCATTTCTAGATTTATCGGTATACTCTACATATTTACTATGTTTTGGTAAATAGTTAACTGCTTATCGGTAATCATACAGAAGAGAGATTAACAAAGCAATCTAACAAGTAGAAAATTGGTTAAAGTATTTCATGGCATAAATGTTGTAGGAAAAAAGATAATTTGAGACATAATTAGTGGTTATAAGTTTTAAGGGTTGATTTAAGGATTAATTTTTGAGGCCACTGATTCACCCCCCCTCTCAGTTATTACTAACACTTTCACTTTTCTATTTACGCAGTTGATCTTCACCTTAGATCTTCACATTGAATTTTATCATTCATCGATCTTGTAAAAAAATTCATTTAATTCATTTCCTCATCCATCTCATCATTGCTTCACATTAAATTCAATTTCATCATCATTTAATATCTGTATATTGTACTCGGTAAAACTTTCTTTGCAACTAGGTAACTGACTTCTTCAATACTCGATGACTAACACATTTTTGGTGCTCGGTAACTATAACCAAATCATATAAAATTCTAAGGACTGACTCAGTCTAGCTCGGTAAAGTATCTCTTTTATTCATAACTTAATTCAATATAGTTCCTGACTTGATCAATCAAATGTACCGATTTGATAAAATCAAATATATAGTAGAAAACAACTATAACATCATTAATTCAGTATTGTCTAATTTGTATTCTTCACCCATTTAAATTATCCTCTTAAGATATGGTAACATATCAAAAATCAATTAATCAATTGCTTGACATCAATGAAAAAACAACAACTGATCTAACCATTTCTACAATCATGATACTCGGTATCACTCGATCTTCATCATATCCATTAGATATTCATCAGTTAATCAACAATTGTGTGATAGTCAACGACTATATTCTGATTAACAATTGGGTGTGTACCTAAGTCAGCAAGCAAAGGTTTTCTTCCTATGCCAATTTTCTAGGGTATCTTGTGTTTGGAATCCCCTTGTATTTGGTGTGTCTGTTGTATTTTTTATCACTGAACTACCTAAACATTGAAAAACTAAATTAAAACAAAAAATAAAAATGATCAAAACAATCAAACTTAGTGGAAAAAACCCTTTGTCATGGATAGAGTCATATGATCCTTGATATTTTGTCATACGAGTCAGAATTTTAGGACTCTTATTGCCCACTTTGTCATATGGGGTGGTGATAATTGTCGTATGGTGTGGCAAGAATTTTCATACGAGTCAATGCCTTTTACTACCAGATTTTATGAATTTTTGGCAATTGATAATATCATCTCATATGAGCTTTCTAATTTATTGTCTAGCTATAAATATTTTGTCATACAATTCTATATTTTTTTTGTATGGGACAATATAGTTTTGAGTCTAGGGAGCTTATTTGACCTTTTTCTGATATCTACAAACCTCTGTTATATCTCCTTGATCAGTCATGTGATCATTTTATATCAGGCAGACAGTTTACACCTAGATTCTATTCCTTTAGGTATAGTGTTTGATAGTATACCCCTACTGTAGTGATACCTGATTTGTTGATCTTGTCCTAATTTATAAGTGATCTTATCTGATATTTCAATCCAACATCAATCTATTTCAATTAGTCAATCAATCTTTGTTGATCCATCTTGAGTCACGAGTGATAGTTAACCTTGGATGCGATTTGAGTCAAGGTGATTTGGTACCTCCTACCTAGTTGTCATCAATCTCATCAACCAATCACCCTAAAGACAAGTAAACACTTACCTATTTTGGATTTGACCTTCACGTCCTTATCACTCATAGCTCTCAGTCACATAAAAAATTAATACATGTTTAAACTATGAGCTCTTGTAGAAATTCTAAAGAGAGAAGAGGAAAGTATCATAAAATACCCACTCTAGGGTATTCATCAAGTGATAACTCGTGATCACCTGTCCGACGACCTTTTTCACACAAAAATCTCAAGGTGAATCCACTCTTTCAAGAACAACCAAAATATTCAAATCAACCAATTTTTGATATACCCTAATCTTCCAATCAAGTTAACTCATCCATTCTCAACATGTATGGAGAAAGACAACAACAAGAGAGCTCTAGACCTCGCTCTTGATATAACCACAATTCTCATGCTATTGATAGTGACAATTCATCTAGTGGCTCTGAACTTGATGAAGAAAGTATAAATAAATATCAAAAGGACAAAGACTTCTATAAAATGATGAAGATTATCATGAACAAGGAAAAAGAGAAATAAATTCTTGATCTAGCTAAACAAGGAGCTGAAATTATCTTTGAATATAACATAAAAAATATCGTTACTAAGGAAGAAGATACACCACTATCACTTATGACTAAAAAATTGCAAGCTTTACAAGCTAAGATGTAAGAAATGAAAAGGGAAAAAAATAAACCTTCTATGAAGTATTCTCTTGAAAAGATCGACCCATTTCCTTTTTAAAAGGATCTTTACATGCCTCCATTTCCTTCCAGAGTTGAAATTCCTAAATTTTATAAGTATACTGGTGACTCTGATCCTTAGGATCATGTACGAGAATATGTGCTCTCTATATGGAGTTTATGCATGAATAGGCCTATCTTATGCATCTTTTCCAACAAATTCTTAGTGGCCAAGCGATTGAATGGTTTTCAAAACTACCTACGAGAATCAAATTTTTTGAGGAACTAATCAAGTTGTTTCTCCACAAATACTCATACAACATTAAGCATCCTATAACCATGATAAACTCTATAAAATGAATCAAAAAATAGGAGAACCATTCCTTACTTTCCTTCAGTGATGGAGGAAGATTTTCTCTCAATATCCATGTCTAATTCCTAAATATGAGAAAATGGACATTTTATCAACACTCTAATTCTTGAACTAAACTATGACATTCATATGCAAAGCTCACCTATATTTAATGAGATGGTGGAAAGTGCCCTGAAGATAGAGGATGTACTTGTTAAAAAGGTGAAATTTTCCTTTATAAGGAAACCAAGTACGATTCTAGTTAAGACTCTAACAAAAAGGATAAAAATATATTGGAATAAGAATGATGGCTATTAATGATGAGGTGGTTGATTCTGCCAATCCCAAATAGAAGCCAACAATATTTAATCTAACTAATGGTATCCAAGCCGCTAAAGCTGTTGAAAGTGCTGCAATATATTCTTCTAAGAAATTGAACAACTTCTTGAAAGATAAACCCTAGATTCCAAAATCTAAACGTGATTTTAATCCTTTGGGAGAGACTCTTTAAACAACTCTCAAGACTCTTTTAGCCAACAAAACCATCACATTGCCTGATAATTCAAAACCTTACGAACCTGAAGTTAAACGTAAATGGTGGAATTCCAATGATTAATGTGAATATCATAAAAAAAAATGTCACAAAAATAATAATTGTATGAAGCTCAAGCATGTCATTCAAGATATTATTGACAATGGTGTAATCGAGGTTGGTGGTCATACAAAAAATACTAATTATACAACCTTTAAAAATCCCTTACCTGACTATGAAAAGAGAGAAACTTCCAAATCTAAGAGAAATGCTAAAGTTAACAAAAATTATACCAATGATGACAATATAATTAACATACTTGAACCATCACATTCAGAACATTGCAATGTGATAATCGTTAAGAAAAAGGATGGAGAGTTTGAATATGCAAATGTCATAACTCATACTTAAGCAAAGGTTAGTCTTAAGGGAGTTGGTTCTTTACCTTTGAAACAAGCTACATCTTCAAAAAAACCTACATATAAAAGTAAACAACCATCTAAAAATACTTCTAAACCATCTATATCTAAATTGTTGGTTTCATCATCTTCTATTGGTTATAGTATTTTTGAGAAATTACAATGAACCAATGCTGAAATTTCTATCTCTGAACTAAAAATTTCTCCTTCTCATAGAGAGATATTGGATAAAGCTCTTATAGCTGTAAATGTGCTTAAAGGATTAGACTTAGATTGGTTTCAATCTATGGTAAGCCATCTAATATCACCTCACTACTTGTCATTCTCTGAAGAAGATTAAAACTCTCTGAATCATCCACATAACTAGCTATTTCATATTGAAGTCATGATTTATAAACATGATGTCAAGCATATTTTGATAGATGGAGGTGCTGATCTACAAATTTGTGCTTACAATTTAATCATACAACTAGGATTTTTTGAGCATGCTATATATCCTAGAAAGAAGATAACAATTAAAGCAAATGATGAAGAAGAGCGATCCTCTAAGGGTCTAGTGGTACTTCCAAACAAGGTAGAACCTGTGGAACAAGATGTAATCTTTCAAGTACTCGATCTTCCTTTAGCCTACAATATTTTTGTGGGAAGACCATGTATTTATGAGATGCAAGATGTTCCATCCACATACCATCAATGTGTAAATTTCCCCTATAATGGAGTTGAAGTTAGTATTCTTGCAGATACTAGCAATGCTTGCAATACATTAAGATAGTCCTCTAACACTCTTGTTCCTCATAACACGGAATCTTCTAAAGAATAAAAAACAAAAATTTCTAAGGCTATGATGAAAGACTTTGAGAAGAGGCTCAACATCACAGATAATGGATTGGGAGGGTATAAGATATAACTTGTGCTTTCATTAACATCTCTCCCCCCATCACCTATATATTATGGAAAACCTTATAAATGTATGAAACTATAAAAATCACAAGAAAAGGTCATACATGATGGTGCTTTTGTTCAGTCAACTATTTCCCTTACTGATGAAAATGAAGAGAAATATTCTCTTTCATGGATGTTTAGAGGAGAAGATGAAGATAGAGAAGTCAAATATTTTGATATTTCTCCTAGAACATATGGTAAAGGATATTAGCTAATTCAACACATGGGCTATAAAGGAAAAGGTCCAATAGGGATGAATCACAAAGGTCTAATTGAACCAATTCATGTGAAATATAGAGACCTTAAAGATAAAAATGCTCTTAGTTCCAAAATAGCTAACTTTCATTCTGTAAAAGACAAGAGTACACCTATCTTTGATGAGGATAATTCTAAAGAAGAATATGTCTTTCCTTATCCTATCCCTCCTTATGTCTTAAGTCTCATTGAAAATCCAAAAGTGAATACAATTAAACAAGAGTCAGATAATGAACAAAAAAGAAATTCCATTCAAGCACAAGCTTCTACTTCACAAAAGAAACCTGATGCAGAGGAAGCTAACATTAATATAGAACTTTTTTTGAAAAGGACCAATGAAATTATTTTTGATTATGAGGAAGTGGAAGAAGAGAGACATACTAACTAAGGGCAATTAGTGGACTTCATTAAGTTCCTAGCTATGTCTGATAAGGTTGAAACAAATTCCAATGAATATGAATGGTAAAGAAATAATTTACAAGGATATAGATGTTGTACATCGATATGTAACTTAGTTCAAAGTAGGTGAAGGGTCTAGAGGTAGCTATGAAAAGTTAGGTTTTCAAAATGCTAACGTGAACTTTGATAATGATGTTATGACTATTAACAATCTAAACACGCTTATGCAAGGTGATATTTTAGAACTCAAATTTATGGTCCAAGTTTATGATGAGCATACCATGAATTCCTTCGAGCCTATTGAATCTTTATCCCTCATGCATCCTGAGCTTATTGACTAGACTATGCAAGACCAATCCATGCATATTCCCACTTTTTAAATGACTACGCTTTGGTCTATTCTCTTAATGCTATTGAACCTATGATCACTTCCATCTTTGAACCTAGTGTGAACATGATGGAAATAGATATCAAGTATCTTAGTCTAAAAAATAAAATAAAATGAAAAGAAACAAGCGTTTTGGTGGAAAAAACCACATTGTGGCGGTATGAGAACCCAAAATAGTAAAAATAAAAGACGTATCTGATAGTGAAAACCTCTCTCAGGTGCCTAAAGATGAGATACTTGATGTTTTTATGAGTAACTTTTAGAAATGATCATCAGTGCATATTGAACCAAGACAATTTATGGATATTGGAACATAGGAAATTCCACACATTGTACATGTAGCTCAATCATATTTAGAGGAGGAACTGAAAGAGTTTACTAAATTATTCAAGGAAAAAAAGATACACTTTCCATGGAAATATTCTTATATTTCAGGTCTAGATCATGATATTATCATGCATCATATTTCTATTGCTCCTAGAGTAAAACCTGTAAAGAAAAAACTTCATAAAATGCATCCTCATGTTGCATTACTTGTTAAAGCTGAGCTATAAAAATTAATTAAAACACAATTCATCCAACCTATTGACTATGCTGAATGGATATCAAACATTGTACCTATTTCTAAACTAAACAAAGCAATCCGTGTGTGCACATATTTTAGAGACTTGAACAAAGCTGTTAGTAATAACTGAGAGAGGGGGGGGGGGGGGAATCAGTGGCCTAAAAAATATTCCAATAATCNTGAGAGAGGGGGGGGGGGGTGAATCAGTGGCCTAAAAAATATTCCAATAATCAACCCAAAAACTTAGTACCACAATATTAATCCCCTAGTTATCTTCAGTCCTATAAGATGAAAGCCTCCAAATAATTTTATCAAGTTACTACTACTCAGAATGCTTTGTAAAACCTTCTAATTTATGTTTATCGAATACTAGTATGTTAATTTACTGAAAGACAGTAAATTATCTAGAGTAGCCCGATCAATCTAGTTAAGTTATGTGTAATGAAAAAAACTAAAGTAATGACTCATAAACACATTGACACATGAATTTTTAACATGGAAACCCTATTAAGGGAAAAACCACTTGGGACTGGTAACCAAAAATTGTGAAGAGCCAACCCTATTAAAGGTTACAAACACACTATTAGGTGTGACCTTGTTAGAGGATTTAAAAGTTTAGTATGTCACTTGATATCTTAGTTCATACCTTTTCTCCACTTTGATTCTACTTGGTGATGCTGTGCTCTGTTGCTCAGTGTCCACAAAAAACTTTAGCTCTTTCCTCAGCTTGATTGATCAGGATTGTATGAAGTTTCTCTTCATCAATTTCTCTTTATCATCCTCTTTTCATTCATTCACCCACCACACCAATTTGTAATGAATTGAGTTGTCTCTTTATAGACATGATATCACTGTTGTTAGGTTCTTGATTTTCTTGATCTTGGCGTGATCCACAATTCTCACCAATTAGATTTAAAGCACAGATCCTATTTTATCTCCCTGAGATCTTCTTGCCAACTAGAAAAAACATATTTAAATCCATTACTTATCTCTATCTTTATCTTGTCGATGAAAACAAAGATAACTACCAGTTAACTGCATATTTAGCTCTACTAGCTAGATATTTTTTCATTTCTGAACTCAAGTTAATTTTGGTGTTTAGCTCTTTGATTGCTTTGGTCAACACACCAGTTCCCCTCGGGATCCTCTATCAATTTACACTATGTTTCTGGCCGTTGATTATGCTTATGATTATGCTCATTGGTAATGCTCATTGGTGTTCTTGCTCATGCATCACCATCACTTGACTTTCGGTGATCTCTGTCCGTCGGTGTCCACTGACCGTCGGTGTTTGAAGTCATATTATGAATGCTTGTCTTTTATGCATTACTGAAAGCATAATATCTTTCTCTTTGATTCTCTAAAGTCTTTGACACTTTGATTATAACCGATTAGATTATATGAAGTTGACATCAATGACAATATAGTCCATTAACTGATTTAATGTCTTGCATTATCCTTCTGCATTTTGGTGGTCAAATTAACATCTTAAAACATTCAATCAGTTACATATGATCAACCTCTCCCTTTGGCATTGATGGAAACATAGTACATTATCATACTATACTGTCACTAATACAATATGAAATATAGAGTTTCATCAAGATTTCCTAATGTAACTATTACAAATGTTTGGCTCTCGGTAAGCTCAAAAAATAGCTTAGATTTGTTTCATGCAGAATGGTTTTCTTCAATCTTCAATCCCTTCTCTAGATTGATGTATCATCTGATATCTCTATTCTGGTATGTGGTTTGCCTTGACTATTCCTCTTCTTGATAATCTCCTTTTCCTTTGACAACAATCTTTCTCTTTGTCTGAACTCTCTCCCTTTTTTTTTGATTAAGGTAAAAATAGGTTTTGAAAAGACTTTGAAACCTTTTACAATAGATTACTAGAGATAAGCATCATTAGCCCATACAAACATAGATATATTGCTACAAAAAAAAAGTAGGACCCCAGAGAACACCCAAAACCTCAAAAAAGGAAAACAAAAAATTGCCAAAAAAACACACAGTTTCTAGCACAACTTCCAGCAAAGTTTCCAGAACAGATAAAAAATACATCATACTTTTATAGGCTTCCTCAACCTCTTTCTTCATTTCTTCTATTTTTTCAATGGAATCCTTTAGTGCTTTCATCTCTTTTGGAATCTCTGGAACTTTCCTTTTAATGCCACTTCAGGTTCTGGTCCCTAGGCCCGAGCTCCCTGCTTTGTCATCTATAGTATAGTGGTATTTTCCAATAGACTACTCTCCAAGTAAGCATATAAAAATTTTAGGTTTTGAACAGAGACTTAAATCCCTACGTTACTATGCTTGGGAATAATACTTATTATGTGCTCGTTGCGGCTGATTTGCTTTTTCATATCTTTCATCTTTTCTTCCACAAGAGCATTGATCTCCTCATCATTGTTTTTATTTTTTTTAACCTTAGTCAGCAGGTCCTTTTCCATTTCTTCCAGCTTGGTTTTGAAGGGCTCCATAGCTTCTCGCATTTCATTCAAGTGCTTCTTCATGGCCTTCATTTCCTCATTGAGCCAATTCTCCATGCTATCCCCATGAGCCTCCTTGCTCTTTGGAACTCTATCATCAATATCAAACCCTACCATAGTTTTGTGTTTAGGGTTCGTTCTCTATTTTTTATTTTTCCTGTTACCAGACTTTAAGTTTAGCTACTCTATCCACTCCTCCTTGTGCTTACCATCATTCATTTCCTCATTTTTATCCTCCTTGTCATCTCCCTCTTTTTCATTTCCTCATTTTTATCCTCCTTGTCATCTCCCTCTTTTTCTTCTTCATATTTTTCCACCTCTTGATTTACAGCTTCATTTACCCTATTCTCATCATCATCATTCATGGGCGTTTCCTCCTCATTTATCTGGGTGTCCTCCTTGTCCACCTATTCATCTTTATTATTCACCAAAGTATCCTTATTTATCTCTTGAGCTTCCTCTTCTGTCATGGGAATTTTCTCCTTCTCCTCTTCCTAAATCTCTTCTTTGTTACCTTGACTATCAAGGGTTTAGTCTTCAATCTCCTCCTGCCTTTCCAGATTCACCTTTTT
Organism: Thuja plicata; assembly: GCA_018584345.1. NCBI lineage: Eukaryota > Viridiplantae > Streptophyta > Pinopsida > Cupressales > Cupressaceae > Thuja > Thuja plicata. The sequence goes on along the minus strand of MU225677.1, from coordinate 2,333,063 downwards.
TTTGGTCCTTACCCTTTTCTTTGGGTTCTCCTTTTTACTATCCATCTTAACTTGCTTAGCATTCCCTTTAACCCTTTTGGGAAGGGGTTTTGGGATTTGATTTCTAGCATATTCTGTTATTAATAGAATAAGCCCTTCATGAAGCACTGGGTTGCTCACTTTTTTCTTATGCTCTGTGACACTATTATTCAGCGAGCTCAGAAGATAGAAGGGAAACAACACCTTTTTGTTATGCCTAAAATTATTTGCAAGAACAAAATGAAGGTTGTAAATTTTAGAGTAGCGACCATCCAGGGTGAAATACTCAATCATCATAGTCAAAATGTTAGCCCAGTGACTCTTAATTTTTTTAATATCCACATAATCCCCCATCCCTTTGCTAAAAAGGGCTTCTTCTTCTTTTTTTTGGGAAGATTTTGAAGGCTTGAGTCCTAATCCACTTGTTGTCCCTGTAAAACTTCATTCCTTCACAAGAAAGGTTTGTAATTTCTAAAATTATGCTCATAGTTAGAGTAGAAGACTTTCCCCATATATTCACCTTTCCGTTCTTCCAGCCATCTGCAAAATTTTTAGTTATTTCTTTGTCCCATCCATGAAGCTTCTCCACATACTAGGTCACTCCACCCTTCTTTAGCCTTTTCTAGACTTTCTTATTTTGTTTCCACTTCGTATAGTCCATCAAATCCTCCCTCTTTAGACCACCCCCCATTATGCTCAAATATTTCTTAACTTTCAGAGAGTGAATGGGCTGAAATGCAAGACACTAAAACATAAGATTGTTGTGATGTTTCTATTTCAAAATGCTAGCTCAAACCCACAAACCGTGCGAAGTCACATTCTTCATGAACCTCACGTCCCTCAACTGATAGATATCTTGACACTTAATCTTAAGTGATCTTCTCATCATTAATTATGTTTATTAATTGAGCCTTCAATATGGTTAATCTTATCATACCTGATAAGACATAAAATTTCCATATTGAGATCCGCTTCCCCTCTCCATGATTGGTTTTGGAAGTACAAGAATGGGAAATTAAGATATTAAGAGGGGGGGTGAATCAGATCTCAAAACTTAACCACTTAAAACAAATTGATTCACATTCATACATATATGAATTTAACCTAACATCAGATAGCATCAATAACATCAAATATGTAACTCATAACACAAAACTTGGTAACCCAGAAACCCAAATAGGTAAAACTAGGGTGGGGATGACACCCACAAAATCTTCACTACTGCAACAATAAAATGTGCCTGTTAGGGCTACAAAAGTTTGATTGCAACATGCAATCTACCTGGTTAAAGGTTTGTTCTATTAAGAACTAAAGATCATTACAATCTACCTTGTTAAAGGATTTCAACTTACAGTAAAGTAAGCACTCAGCTAAGAGATTTGAAACGATCTAATAAAACCACTCTGTTAAGAGATTTAACTTGATACACCCATTAGAATGTTCCAAGTAGTGATCCTTCGTTATGCACTTAGATGCTAATGATGGATCTGCTCTTTCCAATACCTTCTGTGATCTTTCAATCTGATATGTCTTTACTCTTCTTATCACTACTCTGCCATTCTTCTTGATCTAGGCTTCTTCTCAAAATGACTTACTATTCATCTCTCATGAACACACAACCCTTCTTTGTATGTCTCTTTCTCTCACACACTCTCTTTCTTTTAGGGTTAGAAGCCATCTTATTATATCATTTTAGATTTGGCAGCGAGATCTAGATCAATGATCAAGATCTATTGTTTATGCCTCCAATGCATACTAATTTCTTGATTGGCTCCATTCCATGCATAGTATAAAACAATTAAATGCAAAATTAACTCAGTAGACAAATATTAAATGTGTACAAATGTTGGCCCAAATCTCATGCAAGTTGGCCTAAACCATTTACATCAAAGTTTTCAAATTAATCCTGACATGTATGCAAAAACTATTCTGCTTGGCACTAAACATCTTTGATGCTCGACACTTAATATTCTACTCGGCTCGGCATGATGTAACTTGGCAACCTCAAACTTTCCTGGCAATGTTTCTTGGCCTTGAATGTTTAGCTCGGCCACAGTGATTAACCAACTAAAACTGACTAAGTAAATGACTAAGTGCGGGTCATTAATCATCAACAAAACTTAGAGATTAAAAATCTCCCCCTTTGATATTAGTGGCAAAAACACACTTATCATTACAATTCATTTCATCCAAAATATTGCCGAAGTACATACTGTACTCCCCCTAGGAATGTACATCATACTACATACAAAACTTTACATAGTATACATGCTTAAAAAAAAATATACATGGATACCTGCACTAATCTCTTTATGTTGTATCCTTGTTAGTCCTGGTAGATTCCCCCTTGTTTTTGTCACTAATTGCTGGTGGGGTCAAGTTATACTTGTCCAAAAATTGTTTATGAATTTGTAAGGTAGACTCAAATGTAGAGTCCCAACTGTCCTTGACAAACTTCATAACCTATATTTTCACTTCTAGCTCGACAACTAGACTTACTAAACTTTCTGCAGTGGAGAGATGAGAATCTCTCTTAATCAATTCATTTGTAGATGAAATTTCTTTCTGAATGATCTCCAGATGAGGTATCTGATGTGGACAGAATCTTGTTGTTGCTACAGAACCAGCTTGGCTCTGTTCTGAGATCTTTCTCCTAGATCTCTTAGGGTGTTCACAACCCTAAACTGAGGTAAGTCAGTCTCAACTTTACCTCCTCTTCAAGACTCAGTTCCCATCAAAGTGCTTTTCATCTTCTTCTTGCTGAACCTACACAAATAGATTCATTCAACCAATGTTTTCAGAACATTGTTCTCATTCTCTTCCCTATCCAGACTATTACCAAGCTCGCCTAGGGTAAGATCTCCAGACTCTTTGTTGTTTCTTCTCCTATAGAAAACAAAAAGGAAACTATGTACAAGGGCCCCTCTCGAGTTCCATCCCAACACATGACTCTCACCATGGATTCAGGAATCTCGAGGGGCCATTACTGCTTACAACCCAGAATGGGTGAAGAACTAAGAACTTACAAAATAGAAAATAAAGTAACTAATCTACTTGCATGCAAAATGAACCACAAAGAGTTTGATATCCACTAAACACATTAACTGCAACTTCTCATTTCTGGAAACAAAACAAAATAGTACAATAATCTACAACTTTGTGATTTCCTGTAGCTTCTCTTTTCTTCAATCTCTACTTTCTTCTTCTGGCTCTCTAAAATGAAGGCTTGGGATGTTATCAATAACCATCCTCTCATTGAAATGACTCCTAAGTGCCCACATATTCACAAGCATCTCTTTAGGAACTGTTACAACTGACCATACTGTCCATAAAAGAGAAGATTCGCTTCTTGCAGGCTGTTACAACTGACTTTATCGACCAACAGTAATGCAAAACCAACCACCAGTCAAAATTTGTGCCAGTGATAACCGACGGTGTTAGTAGACAGTGTTCACCAATGGTGTTAGCAAACAGTGTTCACCGACGGTGTTAGCAAATAGTGATAACCGACGGTGTTAGAAGACAGTGTTCACCGACAGTGTTAGCAAATAGTGTTAGGCAACGGTGTTAGTAGACAGTGTTAACTGATGGTGTTAGCAAACAGTGTTCACCAACAGACAGTGTTAACCGACAATCAAGAAACCAACTAAGAAACCTAGCTAGACATGGATTGACCTAGTCATATCCATCTTAGGGAAAAAAATGACCTTCTAAGGTCCACACACACTCTCTTGACTTGGCTAAGTGTGCTCTTGCACCATACTCCCCCAAACAAAAGAAAGGTTAATCCATCCTTGGATTGAGCATGTTTGGATCAATGCCCAACCTCTTGAAATTTGTTTCACTGATCCAAGTAGCATCAACATCTTCTTTTTCATGCCATTTGACAAGGTGCTCCATATAGTCTTTGCTCCTAGTCTTCTTGTAGACCCTTGAGTCTAGTATCTTTTCAGCTATCATAGATGGAGTAGGGGGTAATTTAAGACCCTTTACCTCTTTTATTACCTCTTGAAGGTTTGGATCAGCATCGTGAATAGGTCCTTTGTATGCTATCAAATCTACAATGTTGAAAACTGGTGACAACTCAATGTCTTCGGGAAGCTCCACCTTGTATGCATAGTTTCCATAATTTGCAAGTATCTTACACAGACCTAGCCTCTTCATCTATAACTTGTGAGGAACACCTTTCTGTAGCCTATGTTTGTTCAAGTGTACCATCACAAAGTCTCCAATCTAAAACTGAACATCCCTATTTGTTGCATCCACCTTTTGCTTTACTTTGTCGCATTTTCAATCAAATTATTTCTCACACTTTCATGTACTTCCCTCATTGAATGAGAAAATTCCTCAGCATATCCACTACCATGCATTCCTTCCTTCAATTCCCTAAGCTCAAAAATTCCTCTTGGGTGAAATTTGTAAACTATTTCAAAAGGACTCTTACCAGTTGATTTGTTCACTATATCATTGTATGCATATTTAGCTTGTCCAATGAGTAGGTCCCATGCTTGACCATACTCCTTTGTGAGGCATCTTAGTAAGTTACCAAGACTTCTATTGACTACCTCTGTTTGGCCGTCTGTTTGTGGATGATATGCAAATCCAAGAGACAAGTTAGTGCCCAGCTTTATCCATAAGGTCTTCCAAAAATGGCTCATGAATTTGCTATTCCCGTCTAAAACAATACTAAGTGGGAGTCCATGTATCCTCACCACTACACTGAAAAACAACTGTGCAATGCTACAAGCATCATGATTGGTCTTACAAGGTATAAAATGTGCCATCTTGCTAAATCTGTCTACAACAACATAAATACTGTCATATTTCTGCCTTGTTCTTGGCAAACTAACTACAAAATCCATGCTTATGCATTCCCATGGTCTGGTTAGGATTGGAAGTGGCTGATAAAGAACTTCATTTGAGGATATGCCCTTTGCTTTTTGACACACTACATAGCTCTCAACATACTGTCTAACATCTCTTTTCATTCTAGGCCAAAAATAGAACCTAGTGACTAGCTCTTGAGGCTTTCTAACTCCAAAGTGACCACTAAGTGCTCCATTATGCTTTTACTGAATCAAATTCTCTCTCATAGACCCTTTAGGAACACAAAGTTGACCTCCTTTAAACAGAAAATTATTCTGCAAAGTATATTCAGAAAACTCACCATGAAAGTTGTTCTTGAACTCCTTGCATACCTTGTAGATTTGGGAAAAATATTCATCTTCAGCATATAGGTCTTTGAAGCTATCAATACCTATGCTTTGTAGCTGAACTTCTTGGACTGTGAGCACCCTTCTACTCAATGCATCATCAACCTTGTTTTGTACTCCCTTTTTATGCTTGATATTGAAAGTGTAGGCTTGTAGATACTCCACCCACTTCATGTGTTTGCTGATAAGTTTGTCTTGAGAGTTGAGGAAGCTGAGAGCTTGGTTATTACTATATACTATGAACTCCTTTGGCTGCAAGTAGTGCCTCCACTTCTTGAGTGCTTGGACTAGATCATACAACTCTAAGTCATAAGAAGAGTACTTCTTCTTTGCATCATTTAGCTTCTCACTATGGAAAGCTATTGGTCTTCCTTCTTGCCTTAAGATGGCCCCAATGGCCACATTACTTGCATCAAATTCTACTATAAAAAGCTTATCAAATCTTGGAAGAACTAGAGTAGGCAACTCTGCTATCTTCTCCTTGAGTGTTTCAAACCCGCGGTTAGCTTGTGGTGTCCATTGAAAATTTGTCTTCATCCCACCTTTGATGGTGTCTAACATGGGTGCACAAATCCCACTGAAATATCTAACGAACTTTCTATAATACTAAGCTAAACCATGGAAACTTCTCACCTCATTGGTAGCCTTGGGAGTAGGCCAACTTAGAATGGCATCCACCTTTCCTTGGTCCATTTTGAGGTTACCCTGTGACAAAACAAAATCGAGATATACAAGCTCCTGCTTCATGAAGTCACACTTCTCCAAATTGATCATTAGATTTTCATCATGTAATTTCTTGAAAATAATTTTCAAATGCCTAATATGCTCCTCCTTACTTCTGTTGAAAACTAAAATGTCATCTAGGTAGACAACAACAAACTTACCAATACATTCTACCAATACCTCATTCATCAACCTCACAAAAGTTGAGGGAGCATTAGACAAACCAAATGGAATTACAAGCCATTCATACAAATCTTCTGTAGTTTTGAAGGCTGTCTTCCATTCATCTCCTTCATTAATTCTGATTTGGTGGTAACCGCTCTTAAGATCAATCTTGCTGAAGTACTTTGCCTCCCCTAAACAATCCATTAGGTCCTCAATTCTGGGTATTGGAAACCGATACCTAATGGTGATTCTATTTATGGCTCTAGAATCAGTACAAAGTCTCCAAGCTCCTCCTTTCTTAGGTGCCAAAATAGTAGGGACTGCACACAGGCTTATGCTCTTTCTGATTAAGCCTTGGTCTAATAACTCTCTGATTTGCTTGGCTATTTCCTCATTTTGTTGAGGGGTAATCTTGTAGGAAGCTTTGTTGGGTAAGGTAGCTCCTGGTATGAAGTCAATCTTGTGGCTAACAAGTCTCTTTGGAGGTAGGGGAGTGGGCTGGCCATCATTCACAATATCCTTATACTCTTCCAGTATTTCTTTTACCTCATTTGGTATCTCTGATTTCTTGATAGCAGCTTCATCTTTTGGCTTCAATACTAAAGCAAATCCAACTCCTCCTTCTCCTAGAGTCTTCAAAAAATCCTTCTCACCAACCATGAGCACACTTGGACTTGATGTCTTTGTCTCTCCTTCTTCTATTAGTGACTGAATTTTCAAAGTCACTCCATCTTTCTTAAATGAGTATGCATTCTTGGTTCCATCATGCATGGCTTTCCTATCAAATTGCCATGGCCTTCCAAGTAGAAGGTGGCATGCATCCATGGGAAGAATTTCACATAGAACTCTATCTTTATACTTGCCAATGGTGAAATCTACCCATGCTTGTTCTCTTACAAACACATGTTGTCCTTTGTTGAGGCATGTAACCTTGTATGGGTTTTCATGTGGAATCCTTTTCAAGTTTAACTTGCTGGTTGCTTCTTCACTAATGATATTATCAGTTGAGACTGAATCAATAATGACTCTACACACCTTTCCTATGATCTTACACTTCACTCTAAAGAGTGCCCTTATTTGGCTTGGTTCTTCTTTTCTTTGCCCTCTGATTAAGGTCCTCCTCATCATGAGGTTCTCACCTTCTTCTGATTCTAAAGGTAGCTCCGATGGCTTGCTGCTGCAACTTGATTCTTCTTGGACATAGTTAACTCTCTTTCCACCTCCTTGAGAAGTAGAACCCTTTTCAGGACATTGATAGGTAGGATGCCCTAGCTGATTGTAGTGGTAGCACTTCATGGTGGCAAAGTAGGATGCTCCTCTTCGTTGATTGCTGCTGCTCCTTCCTCTCCAACTAGTGTTAGAACCTCTACCTCTGCTGGAACCTCCTCTACTTGAGTTTCCTTCCTGATTTTCAGTGAGCTTGTTCTCACTTTTCTACCTTGAATCTGATCCTCTTCCACCATAGCCTCATTGTCCTCTTCCTTCTCTACCTCTTCCTCTTCCTCTGAAGTTTGATTCTGATTTCCTTTTGTTCTTCTCTTCCACCTTTAATGCAAGTTGGAAACACTTATGGATGGTTGTGGGAGTCCACAAACTAATTTCCTCTTGGATATTCCATTTTAGGCCTCCAAGCTACGTATCTACCTTGATAGTCTCATCCTCTTGGACTCTTGACCTCAATCACAACTTCTGGAATTCTTCAGTATACGTAGCCAAATCCAAATCTTTTTGCTTCAAACTCTGCCTCTTCTTGTGTAGCTGGATTTCATAATCCTCAGGTAGGTATTGCTCCTTTACCTTGTTTAACATGGCCTTCCAATTCAAAATTGGATGCTTACCCACCTTCTCCCTCTCTTCTTGGAGGTATTTCCACCATGTTAATGCTGAACCTCTTAACCTTGACTTTGCAACTTTTACCTTCTGTGCTTCAGTTATGCCATCACATTCAAAATGATTCTCAATACCTTCTATCCATTCCACAACTAGTTTTCTATCCATTTTTCTAGTAAATAATGGATTTCCTTCAAGATTTTTCCTCCTAGGGATCTGAGAGCTTTTAAAAATGGATCCTCATTCATTGGAGGGTTTGGTTCAGGTATCAAGTCTTCTTCATCAACTTTCTACTTCCCTCTGCTGCTGCTGACTTCATCTCCATCTTTGCTTTTATTTGCATCTACAACTTCTTGAAGTTTTACCTTCATCTCATCTAGGGCTTCTTCAAGGAGTCTACTCCTTTCCATTTGATCCCCTATCACTCTCTTCTATTCATCTACTTCCTTTGCAAGCTTTGCATTGGTGACCATCTTATTTTCACCTACTGATATTGTTGGCTAGAACATCTACCACAAGCCTGATCAATTTAGGCTCTGATACCAATCTGACGTGGACAAAATCTTATTGCTGCTACAGAACCAACTTGGCTCTATTCCAAGATCTTTCTCCTAGATCTCTTAGGGTGTTCACAACCCTAAAATGAGGTAAGTCACTCTCAACTTTACCTCCTCTTCAAGACTCAGTCCCCATCAAAGTGCTTTTCATCTTCTTCTTTTTGAACCTACACAAATAGATTCATTCAACCAATGTTTTTAGAACATTGTTCTCATTCTCTTCCCTACCTAGACTATTACCAAGCTCACCAAGGGTAAGATCTCCAGAATCTTTGCTATTGCTTCTCCTACAAAAAAAAAAAGGAAACTATGTACAAGGGCTCCTCTTGAGTTCCATCCCAACACATGACTCTCACCATGGATTCAAGAATCTCAAGGGGCCATTACTGCTTACAACCCAGAACGGGTGAAGAACTAAGAACTTACAAAATAGAAAATAAAGTAACTAATCTACTTGCATGCAAAATGAACCACAAAGAGTTTGATATCCACTAAACACACTGACTGCAACTTCTCATTTCTGGAAACAAAACAAAATAGTACAATAATCTACAACTCTGTGATTTCCTGTAGCTTCTCTTTTCTTCAATCTCTACTCTCTTCTTCTGGCTCTCTAAAATGAAGGCTTGGGATGTTATTAATAACCATCCTCTCATTGAAATGACCCCTAACTACCCACATATTCACAAGCATCTCTTTAGGAACTGTTACAACTGACTATACTATCCATAAAAGACAAGATTTTCTTCTCGCGGGCCATTACGACTGACTTTACCGACCAAAAATAATGAAAAACCAACCACCAGTCTAAATCCATGCCAGTGATAACTAACAGTGTTAGTAGACAGTGTTCATCGACGGTTTTAGAAAATAGTTTTCGTTGACAGTGTTAGCAAACAGTGATAACCGATGGTGTTAGTAGATAGTGTTCACCGACGGTGTTAGAAAATAGTGTTAGCTGACGATGTTAGTAGACAGTGTTAACCAATGGTGTTAGAAAATAGTGTTCACCGACGAACAATGTTAACTGACAATCAGGAAACCAACTAAGAAACCTAGCTAGACATGGATTGACCTAGTCATATCCATCTTAGGGAAAACAAATGACCTTCTAAGGTCCACACACACTCTCCTGACTTGGCTAGAGTCAGTACATGCTAGAAATAAGGAGCTAGGGGTTTGAGTTAGGTGGGATCCTACACCAGTATCAGACTTGTCTAAATAGTAATCAACTTGGTTCTAATCTGACCATCTTTAGCCATGAGCTCAGCTATCCTCCTTTGTGCATAAGTCAACCTATTAAAATGTAAGGAGCTAGTGCTAGCATCCATACTCAGTGAACTTCCAGTTGACTTTAGGTCAAGTTGCAATTTATCTAAAGACTGTAGATTATCCTTTGTGAATAATCCAACATCAGATAACCTCTTATACAAAGAATAAACATTTGTTGCAACTCCTTCTAAAATTTCTACCAGAGAAGAAAGTTCAACCTGTTTTACTACAATCTCTCCTGAGATTTTTGCTAGTACCTTATTCTTGAATTTCCTCTTGGACCATTGCAATAGTTTCTCATTGGCTTCAAAATTATCATCATTTACCTTTTGCACAATGTGAACTAACTTTTCAAGAATAGGGGCTTGAGGGTTTTCATCTTCCATTTCAAAAGCCTTTACAAATATGTCTTTGATATCATGTAACACTTTCTTTTGCTTATGCTCCCTTTTCAGTTCCTCCTGTCTTTTCTTCCTCTTAAGTAACTCCTGAAGAGTCTCAATCTATTCATAAGACAAAACATTAGGATCCCATGGTGGAATAACAATAACTTCATCTAATGTGACATCTAGAATCAGAGACTTCTTCCTCATAAGTTTCCTCCTCTTTAATTCGGGTGAACTACTGCTCGGCTTCGTTTCTACAATACCTTTTCTAGATTCAGTAGTTGACACCATTGCATCTTTTAGTTCAGTCAAAATTGCCTACTGATTAGGCATACTTCCTACCTTAGTTATAGTGGGAGTTGATGATGTAGAGTGTGGTAGATCAACCAACAGTTGCATTGCCTCTTGTTCTTTAGGTTCACTATTAGTATCCCTTATCTCCTCACTACTATCTAGAACTGATTTTACAACCTCTAAAATAGGTGAATGATGTACAATTACCTCTTGTTCAATTATTTTCTCCTTTTTTACTTCTTCTTAAGCATCCTTATCCTTAGATTCCTTTTGAGTTCTCTCTTCTTCTTCCTCTATACTCTTCTCTTCTTCAGCCTCAGTTTCCTTGAAAGGTGATTCAATAGTTGAGTCCCTCGGCTCATCCTGACCCTCGACATCTAGATTGCTAGAGTCATCAATTGTCACATCAATTGGACTGTCAATAGTCAGATCAATAGTGTTAACTATCTCTGTTTGGCCTTGTACTTCTGTTCCAGTCTTCTCAGGCTCAGTAGAAATTTGAACTATTGATTTCTGTGGTACAGGGGTGGATTCAGTTTCTTTAGCCTTTGGCTCAGATGTTCTTTCATCAATTTTCTTATCTTTTGGAGCAATCAATCCAAAAATTTCCTTCCAAATTCTAGAAATCTACTATACTATCCCTTCAATATCATTCTTCAAAATAGCATAACCTCTCTACTTAGGTATGAATTTATGCTTATATTCTTCAACAATTTTTTCTCTTTGTTTCTTGGTTAGCTCAGGAATGACTTGAGCTAAAGAGCCTTCTCTTATTTGTCTCTCAGTTGTGAGTGCAAATTCCCACTTGCCAGATAGAAATTCATACACCTCACTCGACACATTATTTCCTATTTCTATAGGTGTTAACTTAAAATTACACATCATGTCTAGGAGAGCTTCCTGAACCTTATGTTTATCTTCTACCTTCAATGTTTCATACTTGATAAAATTAAAACCAGATAAACCTCCATAATTTCTCAAGTTTTCACATACCTCATCAATATCTACGGGTCTCTTGAATGGTTCTGTAGGTATGTTGTTGGGTTCATCAATTTCTGTCTTGTCTTCATCACTTTCTGGATCCAAATGTAGTTTCCTTCTTGGTTTCTTAACTTGTAGGCTCGACACAGCCTTTGTTGCAAATTTTGTCTTTGATCCAGGACTACTTTCTCCAATCTTCTTTGCATAGAATTTTTTTTTCTCTACTAGTGATGTGGTAGTAGATGCCCTTGTCCTTGGATGATTGGCAATGGGAGAAGTAACTCTAGGCTTTTCTTTACTGAGCTTTGTTACCTTTGCTACTGCTGGCCTCTTCCCTTTTGCCTTGATAGTAATCTCTTCTTTAGATTCACTGACTTCTACTTCTTGTTCCTCTGATACATCTTCTCCTTGTCCAGTAGAAATTTCTAGAGGTGCATCCTCTAGCTCTTCATCACTCGGTAAGCCAACCATCTTTTTCAGATTTTTCACAATATTTTTCCTCTTTCTTTCCATGGTTCCTACCTTAAGATTCATCGAAATCTTTGCCTTTGCTTCATCATAATTTCTAAATATTTTAGCTTTAGTATCAATCTCCTCTACTAGGAGTGTTGTGATAGCTTCTGATGCTTTATCAATATTAACTTCACAGTGAAATGGCTCCAGCCATGATACCCTAGGTGTCACAACCTGAATATAGGTGTAGTCTGTATCCACTAAGAAACATATTTCTTCATAGTGCTTCTCCACAAGTGAATTGGGAATTTTGGTCCTCAACCTCATTCTCTTTTTGAATTCCACAAAATAACTTCCCATAATACCATTGAAATTATTGCCTAATTGCTGAATACATTCACTAATCTGTAAAGTGACAAGTCTGTCTTTCTTCCAGACAATATTTCCTAGTGTAGGATATGACTTCTATACATAGAAGAGTATACACATTAATAAAGAGCCAAACTTACATGATGAGCTTTTAGCTTTCTTGAATGATAGTAAGTTCTTGGCTAGTTGTCTCAACTGTAGCTCGGCAAGGTCATAGGTGTGATTCTTTTTGACTATCTTCCATGCCTAGTCCACGGCTGTATAGGGAACACTATCCAGTCAGCTTGACTGATAGAACTTGTGAGAAATCACTCTCACTCCAAAGTCAAGTTCTAAGTCTTTAATTGTAGAGATAGTCATTCCTCTGTTGTTCCAAACAGCTCCAGTGTTAGCTGCTATCTCTTTTTTACTTTGATCTCTCATAGTTTGCTTACCACTGATAATAGGATACCCAGTTTCTCTATGAATAATATCTTTTGTGATCTTCACCGGTCCATTTTCCAGCCACATATGCATATTATGAACTCAGCTTAGGACAACCTTAATCCATTCATCCTTGAATATTGTTAGAAAATCTAGGGCATGAGTTAATCCTTTGTTGGCTAAATGTTTGAATTCATCTTTCAGAATTCCATTTTCACACAACTTGTCATAATATTTTCTCAATTTTCTATCACCCACTTTGCCAATTTTAACCATGTAACAAGATCTAACATCATGAATCATAAGTACCTTTGGTGGGATAGATGAGAGGGCTCCATTTAGATCACTCAAGGTTACACTTTCGGGGACGACACAAAAGTTTTGTGGTGCGCATGCATCACTCCTTACTAGCTTAATTTGATTCAAATCCTCCTCCATTCCCTTAACTAGTGTGGAAGAACTTGCAGCCATAATATCTTGAAGTTAGGGTTCAAAAATGAAGAACAAAGTACCTCGACAAGCAATCACTTTGTACTATTCAACTTAGGGTTTCTGATGGCACACTGACAAAATTATCGAAACAAACTTTGCTAAGATCAAATCTAAAACTTCTTTGATCACTTTGTGAATGCTGAAAATCACAAGGTAAAAGTGAATAATAGACTGTTCATCCTTATATAGACTTGAAAGGTCAAGATAGGTAAGCATTAAATATTTTTCCCACTAGGTTAGTGCAAGCCAGCTGTCATTGGCCAACTAACACAACTTGCATACCACTTGGCTTACCATACTCGACCATCACAATTTACTCAGCCAACTAACTTGGCACCTATAGTGCAAATAGCTCTTCTCGACACTTGTCACAAACATGTCCTAGTGTATCTTAACATATGCAAATATGGACTTTGGCACATTTACATATTAGGAACTGATGTAAGATTTGAAATTTAAATGTAGTTCCTTACATACCTCTATTGCTCAGTTGGAGATGGTGTGATCACATGATCCATTGGATTGGGTGACCTCAGCTTCAGTGGATTCACTGCTACTTGGATCTATTTTCCTTGCCCATGTCTGGTTCATCTGTGCTCTTATTTCTTCAATAGTGGGAGCAGGAACTCTTTTCCTACACTCTCTCTTAGTGTGACCTATCTTCAAACAACTAAAACAAACTAAGCTTCCATTCATCCAACTCTTAGATTTCCCTCTAACATGTGTCTTTAAGAAATCTTCAGGTGCATGTCCATATTCTTCACAGTAATGACAACTCTATCTTTTATTATAATCCCAGTTATAAGTGTTGCCTCTCTTAGATGCCTTTGTTTGTGTCTTTGATGTCCATTTCTATTGAGCATTGGATCTACATTCTTGTGCCTTATGACCATGTTTCTGACACTTGTAACAATAACCATTAAATCTTGGTTTGGGGGGGGGGGGCACATCACTTGCTTCAACCCAACATTCATGTGCTTTATGTCCAAATTTCTTGCAATTAAAATAGTAACCATTAAAATTAGGTCTAGGATTGGACTTACCTTTCTTGCTTCGGAAAATGTTTTCTATATGGCCTGGTTTTCCACAGTGGTGGCAAACAGGCTTGTTGTTCTTTGTCTTTGCATTCCTCCTTTCACCATTCTTAGATGATTCTCCTTTCTCAGCAGATGTCTTTGGTTCAGTGTAACCTAATCCAGAAGAATCCTTTGACCTTCTTGATGCTTCCATCAGATTCTCAAAATGAGTCAAAGCTTCATTAGGTTTGCTCAACCTTTCATTAATTTCCTTCTCAGATCTCAGATCATCTTTCAATTGATTGTTCTTAGATCTTAGATTTATCATTTCCATATCTTTCCTACTAATCTCCTGATTTACAAGTAGCAGTTGATTTTCCATGTCAACTTGATTGACTGTCATCATTTGCACATAAAGTGTCCTTTCATCAAGTAAGACAATTATCACTCTTTTGTCTTCTTCTGCTATAGCTTTTCCATCTTGAGCTTTCTTCTTTTGTTCCACTACTTCACATAGTCTCACTGTCTGCATTTCTTGTTCTCTTTTCAAGTTTCTAACTTCTTCACACAGTGCATTGTTCTTTTCCAGTAGATCTGCAATTGCTGCATCG
>MU225677.1:2301882-2318210 GCA_018584345.1 Thuja plicata | reverse complement strand
CTTTTGTTCCACTACTTCACATAGTCTCACTGTCTGCATTTCTTGTTCTCTTTTCAAGTTTCTAACTTCTTCACACAGTGCATTGTTCTTTTCCAGTAGATCTGCAATTGCTGCATCGCTCTCAGTAGAATCCCCATTCTAAAATAGATTTGCAATGTCATCTTCCTGATAATGAGTATCATTCATTTTTTTGGCCAAATCTTTCCTAGCTGTCAATGATTTCTTCATTTCCCGTCTTGCTATCTCAAGCTGATGTAATGCTAGATAAATCTTGATCTTCTGATTCTTAATGACTTTACCCAACTTGTAAACCTCCATCTCAAGATCTGTTCTCACAAGCTGATTAAAAGCTTTTATAGCTGAACTGTGCTATGATACCAATTGTTGGAAGTACAAGAATGAGAAAGAAAGATACTGAGAGGGGGGGTGAATCAGATCTTAAAACTTAACCACTTAAAACAAATTTATTCACATTCCTACATATATGAATCTAACCTAACATTAGATAGCATCAATAACATCAAATATGTAACTCATAACATAAAACTTGGTAACCCAGAAACCCAAATAGGTAAAACTAGGGTGGGGATGACACCCACAAAATCTTCACTATTGCAGCAATAAAATGTGCCTATTAGGGCTACAAAAGTTTGATTGCAACCTGCAATCTACCTGGTTAAAGGTCTATTCTATTAAGAACTAAAGATCATTACAATCTACCTTGTTAAAGGATTTCAACTTACAGTAAAGTAAGCACTCAGCTAAGAGATTTGAAATGGTCTGCTAAAACCACTCTGTTAAGAGATTTAACCTGATACACCTATTAGAATGTTCCAAGTAGTGATCCTTCATTATGCACTCAGATGCTGATGATGGATATGCTTTTTCCAATACCTTCTGTGATCTCTCAATCTGATATGTCTTTACTCTGCTTATCACTACTCTGTCATTCTTCTTGATCTAGGCTTCTTCTCAAAATAAATTACTATTCACCTCTCATGAACACACAACCCTTCTCTATATGTCTCTTTCTCTTAGACAGTCTCTTGCTTTTAGGGTTAGAAGACATCTTATTACATCTTTTCGGATCTGGCAGCGAGATCTAGATCAACGATCAAGATCTATTGTTTATGCCTCCAATGCATACTGATTTCTTTATTGGCTCCATGCCATGCATAGTATAAAAAAATTAAATGAAAAATTAACTCAGTAGACAAATATTAAATGAGTACAAATGTCGGCCCAAATCTCATACAAGTTGACCTAAACCATTTACATCAAAATTTGAATTAATCCTGACATGTATGCAAAAACTATTCTGCTCGGCACTAAACATCTCTGATGCTCAACACTTAATATTCTACTTGGCTCGGCATGATGTAACTCAGCAACCTCAAACTTGCTCGACAATGTTGCTCGGCCTTGAATGTTTATCTTAGCCACAATGATTAACCAACTAAAACTGCCTAAGTAAATGACTAAGTGTGGGTCACTAATCATCAATAGAACTTAGAGATTAACAAATTGGATGATGTCAATTTGAGACCCCAAATTAGCTAATCCATCCGTCAGCTTATTTCCTTTGCTAAACACATGGGTTATGTGACTTTCTTTAAAAAGGAGAATTAAAGATTTAATTTTATCAATTATGTGGCTAATTGTCCAGGAAGCCTCATTCTTACCCTTAATACAGTTTATTATGTTTAGAGAGTTTCTTTCCAACCAAAAATTTGACTCTCCCTTAGATGGATATTTCATATGTAATCAATTTCTCTCCCTTAGAATATTGATTGACTATTTCATTCTGATTTTTAGAAACTTCACCTTATGGATAATGATATAATCTCTCCCTTTATCATATCTCTCCTTTTATGATCATCTCTCTTTTTTTTTTTATGATAATGGAATCATCTCTCCCTTAGTATGATAATGAGATCATTATAATGGAATCATCTCTCCCTTAGTATGATAATGAGATCATTCTCTCCCTTTGACAATAATTCCAAAAAAAATAATCATCTATATCATGTTGCATCCCTTTGCATAATATATTCCTTGAATTTCCCTATGCATCAGCAATACAATGTTATGATTTTTGGTGCATATTTGTACCTTTATATGTACATATATATCTATTGCTTTCCATCTTAGTGTTTGCATACACATGACTGATCTTCAGATTTAGTATAGGATGATGCAACCTCGTAGTCAACTTACTGACTGATAGATAAGGGTTTGACCCCTATTCTCTGTCTTAGGTACTCAAATGTATCTTTTGGTAATGGCTTGGTGAATATGTCAACTAATTAACATTCCTTTGATTGAACATATTCCAATGTCACTTCCTTTATTTGCACTTGTTCTCTTAGATAGTGATACTTGATAGCTATATGCTTAGTCTTAGCATGCATGACTAGATTCTTAGAAATGTTAAATGCACTGGTATTATCACAATAGATAATTACCGGTTCAAGGATATTCATATTCATACCTTCCAGAAATTGTTTGATCCATGCAATATTGGAGCAATTTGTAGTAGCAACCACATATTCTGCTTGTGCAGTCGACTGAGAGATGCATCCTTGCTTCTTGCTGATCCATGTGACAAGTCTGTCACCTATGAAGAATGCTCCTCCAGTTGTGCTCTTTCAGTTATCAATGTTTCCAACCCAATCAACATCTGTATAGACTTGTAGCTCAAATTTTCCTTCTCTTTTGTACCATAATCCATAGTCCTCAGTGTTTTTCAGATATCTCAAAATTCTTTTGACAAAAGTCATATGTGATTCTTTGGGATTAGTAGAGAATCTTGCAACTATTCCAAATGTCTGTGCTATATCTAGTCTTGTGTGAATAACATACATCAGTTTTCCAATCATTGATCTATATAAGGTCTGATTTCCCTCATTGGATTTTTCTTCTTTTGTCAGCTTACATCCGGTAGCCATAGGTGTTCCAACTGGTTTGGAATCTTCCATGTTGAATATCTTCAACACTTCCTTGATGTATTTAGACAAAGTGATGTATATGCCTGCATCTTGTTGAAGAATATATAGACCAAGAAAGAATTTGATCTCTCAAAACATAGACATTTAAAATTCCTTACTCATTTCATTAGAAAAGGATTTGCATAACAATTCATTTCCCCCAAAAATGATATCATCAACAAAAATTTCAGCAATCAGAATATTACCATTAGTATCTTCTTTTAAGTACATATTACTATTTTGACTTGTTCTAACAAATTTTATGCTAATGAGATATGAGTGAAGTCTTTCATAGAAGGCTCTCGATGCTTGTTTCAATCTATACAAGGCTTTGTGTAGTCTACATACCATGTTTCTCTTGTCTGGATCAACAAACCCTTTTGGGTTTTCAATGTATACCTCTTCTTCACTTATTCCATTTATGAATGCACATTTTACATCCATCTGGTATACCTTGTATCCTTTAAATGAAACATAAGAAAGTAAGATTCTAACTCCTTCTAGTCTAGCAACAGGTGCAAAGGTTTCACCATAGTCAATACCTTCTTCTCATGCATATCCCTTGCATACTAATCTTTCTTTGTTTCTAGTGACTTCTCCATTCTCATTCAGCTTGTTTCTGAATATCCATTTGGTACCAATGACATTCTTGTCATCTGGTCTCGGTACTAATATCCATGTATCGTTCTTCTCAATCTGTTCTATTTCTTCATCATAGCACTGACCCATTCTTCATTCTCAAGTGCATTTTTAATAGATTTAGGCTCAAAATCACAAAGTAAACATCTAGTGTTAAGTGACTTACTTCTTGTTCTTGTTCCAACCTTCTTGTCTCCTATGATTTGATTCTATGGATGATGTCTTCTGACATACTTGGAAAGTTTCGGTTAAGCTGTGTGTTCATCATTCTAATCGTCTTCTTGACCTTTTTTTCCATCTTCATTATTCGGAACATCATCTTGAGGATTATCCTGATTGTTGGTAATTGCAACCTGATGCTCGGGTGCAATGTTCTGATGCTTAGGAGTGACACACTATTGCTTGGGTAGAGTGTCAGGTTATGTATAAACAAACATGTTGCAGTCCTCTGGTTCCTTTTTGCTTTCCTTATCATTCTTTTTTGCAAATTCATCTATTTTCACATTTTCACTTTCAATGATTTTGTTAGATGACTAGTTAAAATATTTATAAGCCTTTCTTTTGGTTGAATACCCTAGGAAGATACCTTCTTCACTTTTGCAGTCAAGTTTTCCATTTCTATCATCCTTTAATATATAACATTGACTACCAAAGATTCTGAAGTAAATTACATTGGGTGTATGACCATACCAAAGCTCATAGGGTGTCTTCTTTGTGTCCTTCTTCAATTGTACTCTATTTAAAGTGTAGAAAAAAGTACTGACAGCTTCCCTCCAGAAAGTTTCAGTGATTCTTTTCTCAATCATCAATGTTGTTGCACTGTCAACAATTGATCTGTTTCTCCTTTCAACAATTCCATTTTTCTGTGGTGTTCTCGGTGCAGAAACCTATCTTTTAATTCCATGCTCATTGCAATAGTTAGTGAATTATTCTAAAGTAAATTCCCCTCCTCTATCTGACCTTAAGAATTTCAATTTATTTTCACTTTGTTTTTATACCATTGCTTTATACCATTTAAACATCTTAAATACTTCTGATTTATCTTTTAAGAACATGACTGTCATAATTCTAGAAAAATCATCAACAAAGAGAATAAAATACCTAACTCCATAGTAGCTCTTTGTCCTCATGGGTCCACATAAATATTTATGGACTAATTCTAGAATTGCAGTAGATTTATGGGTTTTACTCTTGAAACTAGACTTTTTCATCTTACCCTTTTGACAATTCTTGCATATGATATGCTTGGGCTTAGTCATGCTCGGTAAGCATCTGATATTCATTTTTTTTCTTATCTTTATCATGTTGTCAAAGTTCATATGACACAATATTTTGTGCCACAACTATATGTCTTCATTTCTAGCCATTAAACAAGTGGTGTTAGTGTCATCAAGATAGAAAAGGTTACCTTTTGTTTGCTCACTGGTACCAATCAACCTTTCTAATTCATTATAGATTTTTGCCTTCTTATTTTCAACTGCTACTCTATGACTTGAATTGTCCAGCTGTGAAATACTTAACAAATTATAATTCAATCCTTTTACCCAGTAGGCATTTTCACATTTTATCCAGTTATTCAACATTATGGTTCCTTTACCTTCAACTGGACAAGGTGTATCATTTCCCATTCTTACTGAACCACCATTATAGTATTCAAAAGTCTCAAACTTTTGTTTATCACTGGTCATATGGTGAGTGCAGCCAATATCTAAAATCCATACATCATTTTTACTAACTTTAGATATGAGTGCATTTTCTACATACATTTCTTCATCTTCATCTGAATCATCCTTCATGGCTACAAATACCATCTTGATGTCTTCTTCTGATTCAGTGTCAGTGTCATCAACTCTGTTCCCATCTAGGTAACAAGCTTTCTTCCCTTTGTCTTTGTAGTCTCGTGTATCTCTCTTATCAGATTGTTGGTTGCTTCGGTAATCTCTACTATCACCTTAGTAAAACTTCTTCTCATATGATCTATCATTTCCTCTGTCATTTTTTCTTCAGTTTGGACATATTGCAGCAAAGTGTCCAACCTATTTACAATTAAAACATGCAAGTGGTAATTTACCTTTGTATCTACCTTTTCCTCTCTACAATCTTCTGTCCATAAGTGCTTCAATCTCATCAAGTACTTGATCCTCATTATCACTGTCACTATCATTTCTATCAGCATGTGTATGACTTGAGTTACTTATCTTTAGAGAATATTTGAATTCATATTCTATAGATGGTAAGACACTATTTTCAAAGTTATTCATCTCAAATGAAATTAGTCTACCAATTAGACTATCTAGAGTAACTGTATTGTTTGTAACTGCTCTCATTTCTTGAATAGAAGAAACTCTAATAGAATATAAATATAGTGAAGTTCTTAAGATTTTGTTTACCACTTTCTCCTCTTCAAGTACACCTCGAACTCCTTAGATAGCGTTTACTACCTCTTTGATTCTGCAGTTATACTGAGTGATTTTTTCTCCTTCTTTCATCCTTAGGTTATCAAACCTCCCTCTTAGGCTTTTTTCCTTTGCTCTTAGTACATTGGCATCTCCTCCATGTACAAGCTTCAAATTATCCCAAATTTTCTTTGTAGAGGTGCAGGTTTTGACATCTTCAAACTTAGCATCAAAGAGTGATGATGCAATTTATATCATCATGCAGTTATGCTCATGCTTTACTCTTATTTTCTCAAGAGTGTAAGGTCCTGTAGGAAACACATATTTAGTATCTAAGTATTGAACAATATCATTTCTAATACCTGATAGGTGGAGTCTTATTATTCTTTTCCATGATGCAAAGTTATCTTTATTCAACTTGGGCACATCTCGTCTATTCATCTTGTGATCTTTTGCTTGAGTTGTTCAACTGCCTTTCTAAGCACACAAGCTTTGATACCAATTTTTAGTAATAACGGAGGGGGGGGGGTGAATCATTTGTCTCAAAAATATTCCAATAATCAACCCAAAAACTTAGTACCACAATATTATACCTCTAGTTATCTTCAGTCCTATAAGATGAATGCCTCCAAATACTTTTATCAAATTAATACTACTCGGAATGCTTTGTAAAACCTTCTACTTTATGTTTACCAAATATCAGTCTATTAATTTACTGAAAGATAGTAAATTATCTAGAGTATACCGATCAATCTAGTTAATTTATATGTAATGCAAAACACTAAAGTAATGACTCATAAACACATTGACACATGGATTTTTAATGTGGAAACCTTGTTAAGGGAAAAACCACTTGGGACCTGTAACCCAAAATTTTCACTCTTCTAAAGTGAGCTCGGTGAAGAGACAACCTTGTTAAAGGTTACAAACACACTGTTAGGTGTGACCTTGTTAGAGGATTTAAAATTTTAGTCTGTCACTCGATATCAGGCATCTCTATGCTACCTTCCTTGATCAAGCACTCACTTGGCCTGTCAATAGGTATCTGGAATCTCATGCTATCTTCATGATCAGAATTTTTGATACTCCTTTGGATGTATCTCAATATAGAAAGGATCTTTAAATCCCACTTGGTTAAGAGACTTTCTGAATTGATGGTTAAACTGAAACAGTATGATCTATTTATATATACAACTTATACTTGTAGATTTTTAGATCTATTGTAATATCATAAAACTATTATGATCAATATATCTTGGTTTATACCTTTGCTCCACTTTGATTCTACTTGGTAATGTTGTGCTCTATTGTTTGGTGTCCGCAAAAAACTTTAGCTCTTTCCTCAGCTTGATTGATCAGGACTGTATGAAGTTTCTCTTCATCAGTTTCTCTTCAGCATCCTATTTTCATTCATTCAACCACCACACCAATTCATAATGAATTGAGTTGTCTCTTTATAGACATGATATCACTATTGTTAGGTTCTTTATTTTATTGATCTTGGCGTGATCCACAATTCTTGCCAATTAGATTTAAAGCAAAGCTCCTATTTTATCTAGCTGAGCTCTTCTTCCCAACTGGACAAAACAACTTTAAATCTATTAATTATCTCTAGCTTTGTCTTGTCAATGAAAACAAAGATAACTACCAGTTAACTCCATATTTAGCTCTGCCAGCTAGATATTTTGTCATTTCTAAACTCAAGTTAATTTTGGTGTTTAACTCTTTGATCGCTTTGATCAACAGTCTAGTTCCCATCGGGCTTCTACGTTAGTTTACACTATGTTTTTGGCCTTTGGTTATGCTTGTTATTTTTCTCGTCGGTAATGATCATTGATGTTCTTGCTTGGGCATCACTATGACTTGACATTCAGTTATCTCTATCCATCAATGTCCACTGACCATCGGTGTTTGAATTCATATTGTGAATGCTTTTCTTTTATGCATTACTGGAAGCATAATATTTTTCTCTTTGATTCTCTGAAGTCTTTGACACTTTGATTATAAACAATTAGATTATATGAAGTTGACATCAATGAAAATACAATCCATTAATTGATTTAATGTCTTGCATTATCCTTCTACATTTCTGTGATCAACTTAATATCTTCAAACATTTAATCAAGTACATGTCATCAAAAGCATGTTCTAAAGATGATTTCCCACTCCCTATTGTTGACATGATAGTGGAAATGATGGCTGGATATGAAATGTACTCTCTTATGGATGGATTTTCTGGATATAATTAGATCAAAATTATGCCTGAAGATCTAGAGGAAATAATTTTTACCTATGCGTGGGGAATATTATCCTGGAATGCCATGCCATTTGTCCTAAAGAATGCATGTGCTACATATCAGAGAGTTGTGACTATAATCTTTCATGACATAATGTATAAAAACAAAGAATATTATGTTGATGACAACTTGGTAAAATCTATGAAAAAAAAATGCATCTAGCAAAACTTGGTCTAATCCTAGATAGAATGGAACAATTCAAACTTAGATTAAATCCTAAGAAGTGTGCATTCACTGTTACAACTAGAAAATTGTCAGGGTATATTGTTTAAACTAATGGTATTAAATTTGATCTAGAGAAAGTACATGCTATCATGGAAATGCAATCACTGAAGAACATACATCAAATGAGAACCCTACAAGGAAGATTATAATCAATCAGGTGGTTTATTTCTCAGTTAGCAGATAAAGCTCAACCATTCACAAAGGCATTACACAAAGGGGTAACCTACACATGGGATGAAGAATGTGATAATAAACTAAAATAGATAAAGGAATATCTTGCAAATTCACCTATTTTGATGCATCCTATTCAAGGAAATCCATTAATTCTTTACATATCAACTACAACTACACTCCTCACTCAACATGATGAGAACAAAAGAGAGTGAGCTATATATTACATCAGTGAGACATTAGTGTCATACGAGATGAACTACACTATTATTGAGAATGATTTCTTAGCCATGGTCTTTGCTTCACAAAAATTGAGACACTATATGCTTGCACACTCTATCAAACTGGTTGCTAAGATTGATCTATTAAAATATATTCTAAGTAAAGAAAAACTAACAGGTAGATTTTCTAAATGGTTTATGATACTCAATAAATTTAATATTGAGTATGTAAAAAAAAATATATAAAATGACAAGCGGTTGATGATCAACTGGTTGGTGCTCCTCTTCAAGATGATCAACCTATGAACATTGAATTTCTAGATGAATCTATCATGCATATTACTTAACAGTCTTGGAAAATGTTTTTTGATGGATCTTTCACTCAAATAGGATTTTATGCCAGAGTTCCCTTTATAACCCCTAAAAAATATTCACTCCCAAAGGTATACAATATTCTCTTTCCTTGTACTAATAATATTGCAGAATATGAAACCTTGGTGAATGAAATAAAAATGTCTATTGA
Source organism: Thuja plicata (assembly GCA_018584345.1). Taxonomy (NCBI): domain Eukaryota; kingdom Viridiplantae; phylum Streptophyta; class Pinopsida; order Cupressales; family Cupressaceae; genus Thuja; species Thuja plicata. Next base: position 2,308,751 of record MU225677.1, on the reverse strand, counting down.
ATGGAAGGTGGTTGAGATACATATTTATGGTGCCTCTCATCTTATAATAAACTAGATTAATGATGTATATAAACCTAGGGATGAAAAATTGATGCCCTACAAAAGGATGATTAATAATCTTAAGAAATACTTTATCTTCATCACATTTCAGTAGATACCTAGATAACAGAACAAGGAAATTGATTCTATGGCTACACTTGCATCAATGTTACATCTACAAGAAAATGAGTTCTGCTATGAGTTACTGGTGGAAGCATTACCCTATCTTTCTTACAACTCACTTGACTCTGTGATGGTCTATTCTATTATTATACATGATTCATCTCGATATAGCCATGTCTATTCATACCTACATGACCAAATTATTCCTGATAACCTTACTCAAAATGAGAAATGACACTTGATTCACAATGCCTCATGGTATGTCATCATAGCTAATGACCTATATAAGAAAGGTTTAGATGGTACATTGCTTAGGTGTTTAGAATGCGAATAGTCTCAACATGCATTAGTTGAAGTCCATGAAGGCATTTATGGATCTCACTCTAATGATTTAACTCTATCCTGAAAAATACTAAGGGCTGACTACTATTGGCCAAATATGGAGAAAGAAGCTATCAAATTTTCTAAGACCTGTAAGAAATGTCAGCTACATGATAATCTCATAAATGATCCAGCAAGGGAGCTCATACTGTTTATTACTCATTGGTCATTTCAATAGTGGTTGTTTGATCTCATCAGTCAAATAGATCCTTCTTCATCTAAGGGTCATAATTTTATCATTACGCCCACTAAGTACTTTACAAAGTGGGTCAAAGCAGCTCCACTCATTAAAGAAACCAAAAAAAAGTGGCTCTGTTTATCCTCAACTACATTATCTATAGGTATGAGATCCCCTCCTCAATTGTGACTAACAACAGAGGGAAATTAAAAAACAAGGATACAGATGATCTATATGATAAGTTTAGAATCAAACAACATTGGTCTTATATCTATTACCCTCAAGGTAATGGATAGGCTGAAACCTCCAACAAAACCCTACTTACTATCTTGCATAGAATGGTAAAAAATCAGAAAAGGATTGTAACCTTCATCTTAGTCTGACTCTATGGGATTATAGAAAAAGTACTAGAACACCAACTAGAGATACAAGTTTTTATTTTTTATATGGGGTAGAAGCAATATTACCAATCAAATTTGAAATTTCATCTCTAAGATTTCTTTGCAGGGTCTTGTAACAAATCAAGACTAAAAAATATCTAGATTGCAAGAACTTGAGTTTCTATATGAATGTTGACAAGTGGCATTTGATCATCTTAGAGCTTACCAAAAGAGAATATCTAGAGGCTACACCAAGAAAGTTTGACACAGAGAATTTCAGGTTGTTGACATTGTTTTGAGAGAAAATCTTAGAAACCAATAACATGTGGAACAAAAAGGAAAGTTTGAACCTAGCTGGCTAGGTCCTTACATCATTACTGCAGTGTTTGGCTCTAGATCTTATCAAATCTCAATGATATAAGGAGAACAACTATGTGATCGTATAAACACCATCCATATGATGAAATTTTATAGTTACCATTCTCTGATCCAGCATCATGTACAACTCCAAATGTCCTAAAAAATTTCTAAACATTGGAAAATGTCCTGAAAAAATCTAAAAATTGGAAAAGTCTTGAAAAAATGATCATCCTGGTGAAAACCTAGCAACAAGCACCTTGATGAATCACTAAAAAAAGAAACAAAAGAATAAAAATACAAAAAAAGAAAAAAAAAAAAAATACAAGAAAATTGAAAAAAGTGCCCTAGTGAAAACCTTGTAAATAGGTGCCTTAGTAGAAAAAATAGAATCTCTGCCAAGTAGGTGAAAACCTGGTAAACATGTGCATTTTGTAATTTAGCACTCCATATATCAACATAGTTCTTGGCATTTTCAGCTTTCATAAGCTCGTGCTTTAGTCTGTACACATATTTCAATCACTTTCGTGATGCCTTGGTTCTTCCTAGAACCTTTATGGCTTGAAACCGATCAACGTCACTGTAGACACCTAAAAATTATCAGGTGTATCTCAAACATTCCAAACTATAAATCTCAGCCCAATGCCTTAAAATGTCATCTCAATGCAAAACAAATGGATCAAATCAAATGGACAAAAATCAAATCAAATTAAAAGATCAAATAATCATGAAATCAAATAATTAAATTCAAGCCTAAAGGGATTAATCAAATTATGCAATTGATTTTTCAATTGTATAGTTCAAATAAAAATGATTAAAACCAACCCAATCACCCTTCCATGACTAATTTAATTAAATGATGGAGTTATTTAATTCCTAATATCTTTGAGACAACCAACCAACTTTCCCTCCATTTGAAAACACCTCAAAGCTTTTGACTTAACCAAAATTTGATCATGATTAACTCACTCTAACCCCTACCCTTGGGAAAATGCTATAAATACAAGCCATTTCCTTTGTGTTTGGGATCCAAGAATTTTAAGAGAAAAAGCATCCTTATTATAGGCACATTGAGAGCATATGAGGAGCATTTGAGATCTTTTGAGAGAATTTTAGCATTTGCATAGCATTTTAGCATATCATGTTTAGGAGCATTTGTTGTTTTCTAACATATTCTTGGAGCATTTTTGAGTATTTTGAGCATTCTAGCTAGATTTGAGCATTGATTTTTCATACATATCTCATTCTAGGATTGTCCTTGAGAGAGATTAAGCCTAAGATCTCTCTTAACAAAGCTTGGATAGAGAACGATGAGATGAAATAGATTATTAGCTTCAATTCTTAGATTAATTTGTTTTATCTTTCCATAGAATTGTTGTTCTCAATCTTAATTTCATGAAGGTGTATTTTCTTACACACATAATGGTGCCCAACATGGGGCTCTAAGCCTCTTTACTAATGTTTTTATCCTAAGATTTGGTGTGTTTTCTTTGTTTTTGGTGTTTTTCTTGCAGAAAATAGGAGAAGAGCCGCGTATGCGATGCTAAGAGCTGTTTATGAACACAAAAATGCCGCCTATGGAGCCTAATTCATCTCCATCTTTCATTCTGTTGCCACATTGCAGTTAAAGTGGGCCACCTACTAGATAAATCATGCCACCTGCTAGATAAAGTGCACTGCCTGTGGTTTTTCAACAGCTGCCTATCAGGAATCTCTGGCCGCATTTTATACTTTTTGCACTGCCTGCTCTTTTTATTTAGCCGCTTGTGATTTTTTAAGAGCCGCATGTTAAGATTTAAAAATCTGCCTATAAAGTTTTAAATTACACTTAAGAATATTTGATAGCTGCATTTTAGTTGTTAAATGTCGCATAATCAGTTTTGCTTTAAATCAGATTTTGGTTAATTCTGTCATTGTTGTAATTCTCTGTGTTTTCTTGTCCTACAGATGGAAAATCACCCAAAGGTGCATAAACCAGAGAAGCAGATCTCAAAGCCTTGCAAAGAGGTAAGAATCAAAACCAAGAATGATAAGGAAATACATACAGCGAATTTATTAGAGAGTTTATTTGAGGAAGAACAGTTGTATGATCATTACCTTAAGGTGTTCTTTGCTTATAAACAAAAATTTCCTACTCTCTAATTGATTTTACATCCTTACTTCTCTAAAGCTTTTATTGTTAAATCTTTCATTTTAAAAGAGCTTTTAGGAGGTATTTTTGTCATTTGGGGTTTTTCCAAGTTTTCCTTCACTTTGCCTTGCTTTGTGTTGACTAACTTGTTGGAGGAGATGGAGTGGGAACGATCGCCACTAGGTGAGTAAAAACAAGCCAAAATACTCAAAAATGTGCCTAGCCTTTGCTAGCTTTGAAAGCAGGTACTTATCTTATCAAGCTTGCATTGATCAAATTGTGGCTTTCTTTTAAATCTAGCATAAGTAGAAAATCCTTTATTTTGTCCAAATTGAATAAGCATTAGGCATATGCTCTTCACTTTTCAAAGTGAATCAAAAAGCCAAACGTGCAAAGTCAATTTGGTAGAAAGACAAGGATAAGGAATTGAACCACACATTTCAATTTTAAGAACCTCCTTGTGAAGGGGTTGAAAATGAACAAATATGTTTGAAGTGTTTGAAACAAAAGAAAAATAATAGGAATATGCTCTTCACTCTTTAAGTGAATCAGATTCCCAAACTTGTAGGACTGAGTTCAATTTCTTGCTTTTCATGAACATGTTAGCTAAATAGAGCTATAAAGGGCCTACCTCCTAAGAATTGCTTTATGAGGACGGTGAGAGGGAATGACCCAAAGTGGGAGATATTTTCTTTTACCATAATGTCATCTGACCCACTATAAATAATGCACTTTTCCTTAATCGAAAAGTGACTAAAACTTGTGCAAGCCATCCTCACTTCCTCTAGTAGTCCTTTAGGATCATGCAAAATTGTACTTTTGTGTGTGTGGGAAGCCCTGAAAGGGGTAAAGGATCTTGTTAGTGTTTAGACCAGAATAGTTTTGAGACCTGATAAAGTAGCAGACCTACCTTTGTAGAGCCATGATTAAAAGCCAAATTTGTTGACGCTAAGGTAGATTGCTTGGAAGAATTTCTTGTGCAAACCTGTTCAAACATATGAGAACATACACTTTAGTGTGTTTTTTAGGGATATGGTGCAAATTTTATGTGTGTGTTGAGTTTGTACTTCATTTTTACGCAAGAACATTTTTTGATAAGTCTGATCAAAGACCTTAAACTTTTAAACCCAGAAAATACAATTAAAATTGTTAAAATCAACTCTGATCAGCAAAGAACCACATATCATCATTTTAGAGCCACCTACAAACAAAACTGGGCCACTTGTCAACTTTAAAATGCTGCTTAGTAACATCAAACAACCGCATGTTAACTGGAAAGAGCCGCGTAAAGATATTTTCAAAACCACCTGTCAACAGAACAATGCCGCCTGTCAATTGCAGAGTGCTGCATACAAGAATTCTAGTGGCCACGTGTTATCATTTAAAGGCCACCTACACACAAGTAAGAGCTTCCTATAATTTTTAAAAGGAAAATAATGGGTATCTACCGAAGGATTGAAAATAAGAAAATACAATTTTTGGATACCCTTTTGGACGTTCTACCACCGTGGCTACCTAACTTGATCAGAATTTGCCATTATTGGGCATTTTTTGCAAAATTATTCACGGATTGGTCATTTAAGTGAGTTTGAAAACCTAATATCTTCATTTGGCATATGTTAATGCCGGTTTTTACTCCATCCCATTACATCAAGAGTACCCTACAACTAGACGGATCTTATCTGAGACAAGAGTGTCCTTTTTCGGGTGATCCTTTTTCTGTAAGACCCTTACATGAACCCATCAAAGAAACATAACCAAGGATGTCTTTTCCATTTGGTCATATAGATCCCGATCAGCTTAATCATGTGAACAAAGATATGACCAAACAAGGAAATGTTGATCCTAACAACAAAGGATCCAACAACAATACCAACAGAGGGACAACATGGATTCAAATAATCAAGGGATGAACAATACCAACAACATGGGTAATATGGACCCTAATGATGAGGAGTTAACCGATGAAAAGGTTACTAAGGCTATGAAAAGCCCTTTATTTATGAAACTCATGGAAAAAGTGTTGGAAAAAGACAAAGAGAAATACTTCCTAGACCTAGCACAAACGGGTCTCAAACTTCCACATGATTATGATTTCACCAAACTTAAGAAAGAAGAAGTAGAGGCTAACCCCATTGATGTCATGAAAAAATAATTCTATCTTTTTCAAATACAATTGGACACATTAAAACAAAGTGGGGCTCCTAAACCTTTTTCTATCAAAGCCTTGTGTCCGTTTCCATTTGACAAGTCCTTAGTCATGATACCATTTCCAACAAATGCTATTTATCCAAAATATGATAAATATGAAGGAAAATCTAATCCTCAAGATAACTTAAGGGAATTTTGTGCCCTAAGTTTAGATTTCATGCATGACACAACTTACCTTATGAGGTTATTCCCTAGAAGTTTGGGAGGCATGGCAATGGAGTGGTTTTCAAAGTTACCCTCTGGTATTAGAACCTTTGAGGAATTGGCCTCTAAATTTGTAACTCACTATTATTATAACATCAAACATGAGGTTACCATGCTTAATCTATGCAACACCAAACAAAGAGAAGGAGAGGGATTCCTACTTTTCCTACAATGATGGAGAACGTTATTTGCTAGATACCCTCAAAGTGTACCCAAAAAGGAAAAGATGGATATTTTTGTGAATAGTTTGAATCATAAAATGATTTATTGACTAAGGCTACAATGTCCTAGATCATTCCAAGACTTAATTGAGAATGGGGTGACAAAAGAAGAGGTATTGGTAAAAAGTTGAGAAATCAAACTCTACAAAGATAACAAGAATAACAAGAACAACAATACCTCCAACACCAATCAAAATTAGAATAACAACAAAAACAACAACAGTCAATATTGGACAAGGAATAACAACAACAAAGGAGTGGTTAATGATGGAGTGGTGGAGGCTAATACTTTAAAGGCTATCCCTTTTAATCTCACTCAAAACTCAACTCAAGACAATAATGTGAATCAAGCACCCAAAGTACCCTTCAACAACAACACTCATAACAACTTTGGTAATAATCAAGGGGCTCCTTAGCCTAAACCTTTCTTTGCACCTACACCCAAAAGGACATTCACCACTTTGGGTGAGCCATTGTAAAATGCATTAAGGACACTTATTGTAAATAAACTGATCGATCTACCAAAGGCTCAACCATATGAACCTCACATCAAGCCCAACTGGTGGAATGAGAACAACCATTGTGACTATCATCAAAATAGGGGACATAAGACCAATGATTTCCTACATCTCAAACATGTGGTA
>MU225677.1:2274473-2295751 GCA_018584345.1 Thuja plicata | reverse complement strand
ACAATAGAAATTAAATGCATCATAGAAACATGTAGATATGCATAAAGGGAAATCTCATAACATCATCAAAGGAGGAATCAAAGATCATCATAGATAAATGTCCATCATCAATGTCTATAAAATAAATCAATACATCAAAGGTACATCAATACAATGGTCCATACATCAAAGTCTTGATCAAAAAATACATATGATACAATGTTGTATATCCTGGTCCAACTCTGTCTCATGACCCAGTAGGGGCACCTGATCCATCTCTGACTAAACCTGTGCTTGACCCCCGTACACCATCAGGATCCCTGTCACCTACTCTATCCTATGCACCAGGAGGTTCCTGACTCATGCTCACACTAGTCGGTAATTGGGCCAGAGTAGCCAAAAACTGCTACAACATAGTCGTAACCTGATCCAATCTAGCTGTCACTATAGTCATCCCTGCCTGTAAACCCCTCACATCCTACACTATATCATCTAGAATAGGAGGCACTAGAGGTTCCTATAATACTGGAGGAGCCTATGGTGCCTGAGGCACTAAAGGTACCTGTGGTATCACCTGTGCTGTACTGACCTGTGGGTCCACCTATAGTATCTGTCCTTGCACTGGAACCTGCCTAGCCACCTAGACACATCTATGCCCATGTCTAGCCCAATCTACATCCACTCTCAAAGGAGCCTACCCCTGAGGTACCTGTACTCCTGCTCACCTCTGCCTAGGCTACCTAAATCCACCGCCTCAGCCTCTCACATGTCAGCCTCTCATCCAAGGTCTAGCTACTCTCTGTACCCAAGGTGCCCTAGGTACTCTTTGCACTCTATGTCTGCGTGGCCTTTCACCATCATCTCCATAATCACCATCATCACCATCATCATTTGACAGCTCATCAACATTAGGAATGGGCTCTACTGGATCAGTGAATTGCATGAATTGATGTTGAATAAATCACTCACAATACTCAACTGACATCCCTGTATCTTCCACCTGTGGCATCAGATCCCAACCCCCATATCCAAGATGATCTATCTACAAATAAGCTGACTGGTAGTTAACCTGTGCTCCCCACATCAATCTCTCAGCCTATACTCTAGCATAAAGTGCCATACCCTGCGACATATCTTGCATCCGACCGAACTGATGGAGTACTCTCTCATAGCAAAATCTCTCAATAACCAATGGTGATCGGCATATCATCCGTCGAGGTGAAAATATATAGGGTAACTTATCATCATCCTCCTGCCACCTCTCACACTGCAGATACGACCTCCATACCACCTGTTCAATATCATCGATGGTACGCCTCCAAAAATTGACCTTGCCCAGATGATGCTGGACAACCATGCCATCATATAGAAAAGCATAGGGATAACCATGACCCTAAACTCAAGCTGAGACTGGCCTCATAATAGGAAGATGCTCCCAAGTCCATAACTATAATAATACTACACCTGTAGAAATAGCTGCACTGCACCGATATACAATCTCGTGAAGATCATGATATAACTACACCAAAACACAAGAACCCCAATCCAATCTCAGTGGATGTGCAATTAGGTCCTCTATAGTCCATCCCCATCTGACTGCAAAACTATGACCTCTCCTATTTGGCAAAAGTAATCCCCCTATCACAACTCCTAATAATGCTGGTAGAGTGGGAAATGAGGCAAACTGCGCCCAAGTAATGCAATCATCTGCAATGGTGTTATCTCCAAACACTTGTCTACATACACTACTATCATATACTGAATCATAATACACCCACTCTCCATGAGTTGGGATCCTTAATAATCTATATACATCCTTTGGTGTAATAGTCATCTCAGCTAGAGGTAAATAAAAGGTATTATGGTCAGAGTGCCATCGCTCTACCATAGCTATCAACAAACCTTGGTTCAACTGAAACCGAGGGAGATCTAATAGGAAACTGAGTTCACATGTCTCAATCATATGCCGCTCAAGAGGTGTAAGCTCATCTACTAAATCAAAAATCCATAATGCTACTCCTCATACCTGCAACTTGTGGTAATGCTCCTACATTTTGAAACAAAGTGCATCATGTTAGTTTTTCTATTGGTGAACCATTCTACGTCAATCAAAACATTAAATCTACCTTTGCTCTAACTTGAGCGTATCAACTTATTTCTCCTAACCTTTATATTGTGAGACACAAGGACAATTCATAATCATTTTTAATCATATCTGATTAATCTATCAAACATTCATCATTATGACTTTTCTAATATCCTAAACACTACGTGACATTTTGGACAAACATTTTCTAGCTTGGAATCTAATTGGGTCATTCGGACGATCAATCGAACTGAGTTCATCTTTTTCCTATATCAATTTCCAATTTTATGGTAGGTGGCCCTTAACTTAGTGTACATGGGTTTTTAAGCCAAGCGGCTTTTTAATCTTTAAAAGAGGCTCTTTACCACTTGGACGCGGTGCTTAACCAATTAGGTGGCCTTTTACAGGCCTACGTGGCTTTTCAAACCTCATATGCAGCCTTTAAAACATGGTGTTTTTAGTCAGCTCATTACATTTTTGGGTGACAATTATGACCTAGCTCCTACGCAGCTAAGGATTGTGCATACGCAGCTTTTCACAGCTTGGACATGACTTTTCCCTGCCCTACGTGGCATTTTACCTATCCTACGTGACATTTGCTAAAACTTTCCTAGAAAGCAATAAACATATGTATTAAATGCTATTTTAAGAGCAATAAATGCACTAAGAGAGTTTAAACCACTCACTAGAGGCCCATAGTCAGGAGGTCTCTAATATCTGCAAGCTCACTCGAATCTGTGCTGTCAAATGGGGACCACCATCGCTGTCAATCATCAGTAACTCAGAGCAAATTCTCAATAGTAAAAAGTGAAAATGAATAGTAAATTTGGGTTTTTCAACCTATTTAAGTTATTTTAACCTATTTTATGAGATTTTTGACCCAGTCAAACCTAATCTGCATATTCTGCACACTGGAGAATTTGTCCAAAATCTTTCCACATCATTGTTTATCGAAAATGGAATCATCTTGGATCTATCCTGTCAGCATTGTTCATCAAAAACTTTCACCTACGATCAATATGATTTCATTTCCCAGGGGGCTTCATCATATCATCAAACTGGGATTCTACATCTATCTAATTGTATCAAATTTGGCGCATTAAAATTTCAAACTTTATCAATCAGAGTTTCATATCAGAGTTTCATATCAGAGCATCATATCAGGGTTTCATATCAGAGTTTCATATCAAGATTTCATATCAAGATTTCCATATCAGAGTTTCATATCAGGGTTTCATATAAGGGTTTCATAACAGATTTTCATATCAAGGTTTCATAATGGATTTTCATATCAGGGTTTCATATCGGATTTTCATATCAGGGTTTCATATCAAGTTTTCATATCAGCTCATCAGCATCGAATCAATGATCAGGACAATCAAGCTTTCTTTGAATCAATGCGCTTCACACATCAATTCAAAGAGGGGCATTTGTAGAAACCTAAAAATTATCAGGTGTATCTCAAACATTCCAAACTATAAATCTTAGCCAAATGCCTTAAAATGTCATCTCAATGCAAAAAAAATGGATCAAATCAAATGGACAAAAATCAAATCAAATTAAAAGATCAAATAATTAAATTCAAGCCTAAAGGGATTAATAAAATTATGCAATTGATTTTTCAATTGTATAGTTCAAATCAAAAAGATTAAAACCAACCCAATCACCCTTCCATGGCTAATTTAATTAAATGATGGAGTTATTTAATTCCTAATATCTATGAGACAAACAACCAACTTTCCCTCTATTTAAAAACACCTCAAAGCTTTTGACTTAACCAAACTTTGATCATGATTAACTCACTCTACCCCCTACCCTTGGGAAAATGCTATAAATACAAGCCATTTCCTTTGTGTTTTGGATCCAATAATTTTAAGAGCAAAATCATCCTTATTATAGGCACATTGAGAGCATATGAGGAGCATTTGAGAGCTTTTGAGAGAATTTCAGCATTTGCATAGCATTTTAGCATATCATGTTTAGGAGCATTTGTTGTTTTCTAACATAATCTTGGAGAATTTTTGAGAATTATGAGCATTCTAGCTAGATTTGAGCATTCATTTTTCATACATATCTCATTCTAGGATTGTCCTTGAGAGAGATTAAGCCTGGGATCTCTCTTAATAATGCTTGGATAGAGAACCATGAGATGAAATAGATTCTTAGCTTCAATTCTTAGATTAATTTGTTTTATCTTTCCATAGAATTGTTGTTCTCAATCTTAATTTCATGAAGGTGTATTTACTTACACACAGTCACAGTCTTAGGGTAATCAAACTATTGAATCCCAGTGTCCTAGAAATTTTTAACCAAGTCATCATTATGTCAGTTATGCCTGGTTTTCCAAATCTGAGTTAGCTTTGTGTCTCCTAACTGGTGCAGAGTTTTGCCACTAACATCTTGATAAAACACAAGAACATGCAAGAAATCATATACATGAAGCAAAAAAATCACTGAAACTATTTGAGCTATGCTGAAATTTTCTTTGTATGCTATCTTTCAATTGGATTTTTCTTATTGTTCTCTATGAGTGACTCAAAGAAGTCTATCTTGACTAGAGAAGCAAGGACTGAGGGCATAATACTTTTCCTTATTTTCTGTCTGTGGGTATGGTTTCAATAATCTGGAAATGTGAAATAAAATGGGTGTCTGTGATAAGTGCCTTCAAATCAAGGTGAAAAATCCACACATACCTTGACTCTCTTTATTTATACGCTACAGTGAGTTTGGAATTATCTCCTTGTCTATTTTTAATAACTTCTTATTACTATGTAACATGAATATTTACCCTAAGATGTGAACGTATGGGTCACTACGGGTATACATGATAAATATTTCTCAGGTTATGAATGATAAAAGGATCATTGTGGACAAAAAATACTATTGCATAAGAAAATAAGGATCTCTATTTTCTCTAGTGTGTTTGCATGCAAGAAACATTCAGGTCATCCTAGCTCTTTATGCCTTGGTGCTTATACTTTGGACACGACATTTAGGTAATCTTGGATCTTTATACTTTGGTGCTTATGTCTATCTCTGACATTCAATATGATCAATGTCATATTCATATCCTCATGGTTACCTCACTAGTGAGGGTTGTATCAACATTCTGTGTTTGAAAGGCTCAGTGATGAAAAATAGCATTTTAAAACCAATGACTAAGTCCTAGGTTGCATTCATATTAGGTTTTGCATTTCAAGTATTTATGGCATGATAAAATTGCTCTTTAAATTATATATATCTTATGAGGGTGTAGAACTTAAATTGGGAGTGGTCATCATCTCTTCACAAGTGGTCAACTGCGCATCATCATCATAGACATGATTGATTACCTTTATATTGGCATAAAAATTTATGCATGAGATGTTATCAACATACATGATAATACCATATAGATCCATAAATCAATTGCATATTCATTGCATCCATATTATAACATTAGAAGAGAAACCAAATATGGAATTCACATTTGTATTTGCATAAGCATCATTATACTCATCCATAAGATCATCCATTTGCATAACAAAAAAATAAAGCATATCCATATTCATGATCATGAGAAATGCATACTTCATATTGGAAAGAAAAGTACATCCATAAAATATAAGACATCATATAGAATAAATAAAATCTTGAACATCTCATATCACTATCAAGTATGTCAATAAAAAAAGTACAACATCAATGGTGAAAGCACTGCTGAAGATCAAATGAGTCTAAATACCAAGGTTAGTAAGATAGAGGAACAAATGATAAGGTTTGAGGTGACTCTTAAAATAATTGTGGAGAAGAGCTTCAACATCCTGAAAGCATCCAATTAGCATATCAAGATTCTCATTGAAAAAATGGAAGAAAAACTTGAGGGAACAGATGTGGCCAAAACTAGTGTGGAAAAAGAACAGATGCCTAAAGAGGGACCTGGAAAGAGGAATAGGGCTATTTCTAAGAAGAATAAAGAGAATGAAACTCTGACTGATCTCCAAAAGATAAAGGAATCTGCTGCAAAGATGGAGATACTTGAGTCTAAAGTGGCTAGCCTGCTCGGGAACATCTCCTGATTGTGTTCCCTAGCTCTTTTGGCTATCCCTGTGTGTTGTTTTCTTTTTTGTAGTTTAGTTTATTTTTAGCTATGACCTTAGTTATGGCCTGTTTCATTTTTTGGTTCTATTTTTTTTTTCTGGGCATACTCTCCAATATTAAGCTTTGTAATTGGGTTTCAAGCACCCTGTAAAACCTTTTTTACTTAATAAAAAATGAAGTACAATGATATTGAATCATGTATCTTGTATATATTATCAAAATCAATGTCAAATGGGGTACAATAATATTAAAGGGTATATCAAATGAAATCAAAGAAAGAATTATATATAAAGTATAAATATGGGTACAATATCGGGAGGTATATCACAACAATGGAATGTTTAATCTATCTCCTAGATCTCTACCTATCCCTCAGCCATTAGAGGTGGAGGAGGAGGAGGTGGTACATCATCATGCCTAGGTGGCCTAGGTCCCTCTAATCTAGCTATATACTGAGAGAAAGATACCACCTATTGATCCAATGGTACTGCCACACTGTAGGTTGCAACATAATATTCCGCTCTACTCAACTAATGTGTAACCTCATGCTGGAGGCTATCTTGTGCCACCATAAAAATATGAATACTATGGTCTCTCTCAAAAATTTTAGACTAGGAAACTTCTAGATGTATCTACAGTGATATCACTCTCAATCTGAGAGAGCGGATTACATCCTGCACTGTCTTCTCTCTTAGTCCCTCCTCCTCACTAGCACCAACCTGCTTGTCTCTCCTTTGACAAACCTATCAAGATACATAATAACAATCCAGGGCCTAATAGGTATTTACCATCTTTTCATCCCCGCAGACATCAATAAAAAAATACCTCTAACTGACCCTAACGTCCCTCCCTTGCCTCACCTTTGTTGTTTCCCTGTCACTAGTGTTCTGTTAGAACTCTCACAATGGTCTCCTGCTAATCTCCACAAAGCAGTATCTCACTCACCTCTCCTTGTCCTAGCCTGATCATGGGAAGGGGAATCCTCTACCTCATCAATCCTTGGTGCTCTCTCAGTAGGATCTATAAATCTAGGGCATGGGTGCCTCACAAAATGGTCCCTATACTCCGAAGTCACACCAACATCTACAATATCCTCTAAGTAATCACAAATCTCCCTACACAGCTGTGTAATCTCTTGAATAGAAAGAGGGCATGATAATATAGGAGCCCAACCCTATCGCTCCTCATCTACAAATCAGGGATAAGTTGTAAATTCCTGTGAAATATTCTGTTGGTGCTCATACTGTCTCAAAACTCTGGTAACCAAAATATCTCAAAAATGGAGGAAGTCCTACTGATTAGCAGTTGGGTAATTAACATATCCCTCCTCTGTGACCTTCAATCTCCCTAGGCCTCTATACCTCTATATGGTCACCAGATCACTACAATTAGATTGTCTATTTGATGTCTCTATTACTTAGTCTTCCTCAAGTGGCACTGTGTTAGAAATACAACATATCTATATACAAAGGGCTTTCCCTCTTGTCAAGTGTCTTTAGTAATTGGACTTCTAATAGGGATGTGCTCCCAAGCCCATATCTGTAGGAAAAGTACCCCAACTTCCATGCCCTTCACATCTCAATACATCCCATGAATCTCATGATACATATGAGCAAGAAGGCATGAACCCCAAACATACTTTTCTAGATTTTCCATAAGTCTCTCAAACTTGCAGCCCCATCTATAGAGAAATTGCTTCTTCCCTCTATCTAGCATGAAAAAATATCTAATAAACCCAGTGATAACACATGCAAGAGGAAACTAAGAAGAATATCTACTCATCATGTCATCCCATGTAATAGAATGATCAAGAATGGTATGATCCTGAAAAATCTATATTAGAGCTAAAATACCTTGTGGTGCTGTGTCATACTCAAATCTCTCACTTGCGAAAGGAATGAAAAGAATCTTGTATATGTCATCTAGAGTAATGGTGACCTTTCTAGTAGGAATATGCAAGGTATTATCCTCACTATGGAATCTCTCTACTATAGTTGTAAGAAATCTATGATTAACATGGATGTTTGGCATCTTCATTAACCAACCGAAGCCACACCCACAATATATGCCCTCTGAGCATCCGTGAGATCTCTAACTAACCTTATGGTTGATGGAAATGTGCATATAAACTGAATATCTATGAGATGCACCTACAAAATGAAAAATAAATTATCAGTACACGATCAAACATAAGGTGAAAAATATGCTGAAGAATCCAAATAAGCAATCACAAAAATAAAAATTTGGTGTTATGAGATTAAAAAAATGCTCACTATTTTTCATACGACAAAGTATAGTAAAGGACACTAGAAATAAGATTCCTACAAGTAAAGATTACATGCCATACAATCAGACAAGCTGATATGAGTCAGGATTGAAGATCAAACAACAAAAAGGGTTATCAAGAATACACCCATACGAGTTAAGGGCGCTTCCCAAATGAAAAGTATAATGACCTAATACAAACAAAGACTTAGAATAATTTTTTGTAAAATTTTTCTATACAACCCATACAAGTAAACACATGTATGACCATAAAACCAATTACAAACTATGAAAAATTTACTAAATTGCATGAAATTTGAATTCACAAGAAAGTTTTCCAATCACTTACTAGTGGTGGGTAATTTCAGAGTTTGTTGTGATGTCTTTAGAGATCAAATTGATGCTTGTGCACGAGGACCACTATTTTCTCTTAGTGAAGGTTTTTGAGTTTTCAAAATTGATAAGGTTAAAATGATTTAAAAATGACCCTTTAACTCCCTTATATAGGATTTTTCCCTAATTTTCAACTTTCTTTGATCGACATGAAAATTATACCCCTACCTAATTTGATAGCCCTGAGTCCATTTTTGGGATCAAAATCAAAATTTGATAGAACTTTTCTAGTCAAAATCTCAAATCAAATCTTTGGTCAAAATATAGTTGACTGCTTGTGGAATTGATCTTCATAACATCAAACCAACTCAGAACTCTTTCTAATAATTTCTCAATCAATCTATTTCCTCAAATTTTAGTCAACCATGGTCAAACTTGGTCAAAAATACCCTAATAAAGTACATAATACATTCCTAAATGTATACAAACCAATCAAAATCAGATCAAAAGTCTATTGCCTAAAATAATTAAATTTGAAGTTCACTCCCGAGGGGGCATGATCATTACATCATCAGTTAATTGGTAGTCAATCTTTTTAAAATTGAGAAATTTTTCAAATCTTCTTCAACAATCAAGCTATCAATCAAACATGACCTAATTGCTAGGGGCATCTCAACTTCATCAAAAATCATATCAATTTGAGGTTCCTTTAATCCTTTTGAGAGAGTGATTTCATCACTTCATA
Organism: Thuja plicata; assembly: GCA_018584345.1. NCBI lineage: Eukaryota > Viridiplantae > Streptophyta > Pinopsida > Cupressales > Cupressaceae > Thuja > Thuja plicata. The sequence continues at coordinate 2,286,263 of MU225677.1, read as the reverse complement.
TCAAGTAACTCAGACAAACATCTAATCTATTAAAAAATGGTCAAATATCTATGGGCATATCAGTATCATCATATCACATCAATCTGATATTGTCTTCTTAAGTCTGATAATTGGCTTCATCAAGATCCATATCAATTCAATTATCATGATCAATCTCTTAATGATAATCAGTTTCATTGCACCTCATCAAGATGGTTATTTGTTCAAATCCCTCTTATGATTTAAGAATCTTTTTGACATTGATCAATTTCACTGCTTCACATCAAATTGGTTATTTTTCACCATCATCATTGGATAGATGATCAATCTTATCGCTTCACATCAGGCTGAGCAATCTAACCTTTCTTTATCAGTTCTAGTTCCATCAAGTTCAGAATCAGTGTCTTTCGAATCTTCAATCGGTCTTCGTCCAATCAAGCTCAGAGTAAATTTCTCTCCTCGGGAATAGTTTCATCGCTTCATATCAAACTATTTTGAGCTTCAACAACAAATATTATTTAAATTAATTCACTGCTCACACATCAATTCAAAGAGGGGAAAATGTAATCACCAAAAAATGGTCTTCTAAATTATAAGCCCCTAATCTCTATTAACTGATCTTTAATCATCAAAGTCCTAACCAAGGGAAATTCGGTTCATCAATTCAACCTGATCTGATCACTAGGTTGTATTTAATCACTAAATCAATTATAATCCCAAATATCAACATTATCTGGCAATTAAATCATTTTAATCCTATTTATTTATTAAATATTCTAACATATTTATTAAATAACTTAATTTTCCATTAAATCTTTAAAAAAAGGATAAATTTGAGAAAAGGAGAAAAATGGAATAAAATAAAGTAAAAAATCAAATTTGGAGTTGATAAAGGAAAGGTGAATAAATAAATTAGAAAAAAATTCAATAAAATCTTATCTTAATAAATCACTTAAGAAAGCAGCCAATCAACTCAAACTCACATAGATTGTGCTAATTTTGGGAGAATCTTGAACACTCCTTATCAGTCAATCTCGACCATAATGTTTTATCTAATTTTTCTAAAAAATTAGGTTTTCACCTCTCAAATCATACATAGAGAGAAAGAGACTAATATTATATACAATCAGAGATAGAGATCATATTTCAATTCAATAGTATTGTTATCATGCTAGTTTAACTTTTATCTTTCATATTAGATTTTAGCATTGAATCATGGATTTCATCTAGCTTAATTTTCTTATCATTTTGCATCAATTTAGATTATTTTTCATCATATTTTCATTCAAAAATCCAAAAAACCTAGATTAATCATGCATTCATGTTCAAATCCTCCATCTTGGTGTAGTCAAGTCACTGGTAATGCTTGAAAAATCTGAGAGCAATCATACTCGCATCATTTAGGAGGAAATAGATAGACTTAGTATAGTTTATATGTTGTTATCTGATTTCATTTATTTGACCATTCATGCAATTATCTATTGAGTGTTTGTGACAAATATGTATGCAAATTTCACACACACAATTGTACCAAGTGACATGGATGAAGCAAATGTTGAAAGATATCAAAGTAAGTATTGATGAGCTTATTGTTATCTATTGTGACAACTCAAGTGCTATAAATATCTCAAAGAATCCAAACCTACATTAAAAAATAAAGCATATATTCCTCAAATATCATTTCTTAGGAGATAAGGTTAGTAAAAAGGAAGTTGGATTGGAGTATGTATATACTATAGATCGGATTGTAGATATATTCATGAAGCCCTTGCCAAAGGATACTTTTGAGTTTCTTCGAGGAAAGATTGGGGTAATTTACCCTCTTGATCAGAGCTAAAGATGCATTAATTTGCATCATTCTAGTGTACTTGAAAATATAATCATTATCCTAGATTGATGTTTGGTGGTTGTTGCATAGGGGAAGTTGTCAGCTTGATGAGTCAGTAGTTCAGATTTGGGGGAGAGATGCTTGTTCAGATTTTTGGATTCTATGACTTAGTGCATATATGTTCCTTTATCATTGATGTCAAAGGGAGAGATATAGTCATGTGAAAAACAAGTGTGATACTAAAGTGGAGATATTTTTATCTGATTGAGAAGGTTTGTTAGAGAGACTCTGAAAGATATATTGTGGATATTTTTTGTAGTATTGCTAATATGATTTATTTGTGCACTGATTTGTTTTTTTACATCACATGTTTCCATCAATTAAAAAGGGGGATATTGTTGGATATTATTGGGATATCATGCATATATGTGCTGACATTGATGTTTTGGAACTGATGTCAACATATTTCTACTATTTGAGACGGTGTTTCTATGTTTTTCCTGAGATGTTTAGTGAGATGATTGGTTTAGTATGGCTACTGTGTTGAAGATCATATGCTAAAAATGTAAAAATGGTTTCATGGATGTCTATATTTTACTTATGTCAATTTACAAAAGTTAGCATTATAATTTGAGTGAGTTATGAATGTTTGATCAGAGACTGGTATTTTGGTTGTTCAGGAAGAGACAATGTTATAGTTTTTGGATTGGTGTAGATTGGTTATGCAATATCTTTGGTTTCCAACCAAGTGGTGAGTTTAGTACATGGATGCATGTCCTAATCTCAAGTGGTTCATGATTTGGATGTTGGAAAGCTATTTTTCTCAAGTGACAGAGGTTACTGATTGGTGTTCTTGATGAATAGTGTAGAGATAATTATGAATTATGAGATAAAGTTGTTTTTGTTTCTATCATGGAATTTCATGTTGCTTGCTTATGTTTCTAGATCATGTTCTATTCATGTTTCTAGAATGAATTGGGTTATGTGATCAAATTTGGTGATTTTCATGTAGTATGTTGATGTTCTTATTGTTCTTGGCCATCATGATAATGTAGCATGTTGTGAAGGATTGTGGTGTGATTTATGGAGATTTTATGTGTTTAAGAATGTTGTTATGAATTAATATTTTGTAATTATGTCCTTGAATAACCTTGTGGAAATAAGTTGATGTAATGTATAAAAGAATATAGTAATTTGTAAGTGTAAAGGTGTGAGAGTGGGAAAGTATGATGCATTGATGACTATGTGAACATGTATGAGTGGAATATACAATTGAGGTAGAGATTTGATGTAATTTATTGGAACTGTATAGGCATAATAGAGATTCTATCAATTAGTTCATGATTGGTGGATTGTAATCCATAGTAGATTATTGTCCATCTACTTGTTGTAAGGAAAAAAGCCTTACTTTGGGTTGTAGCCCTTGTTGTATGTTAGTAGTGAGCTATAGGTAGTATGCCTGAATTCATGTATATTCCCCTTGAAACACTCCTAACAGGGTATAATTATTTTAACAAGGTACATCATCTTGTGAGTTTTATCCCCACCGTGGTTTTTCCATTAACTGGGTTTTCGCATCAAAAATCTTGGTGTTATGTCTTGATTGATGTATTGTGATCTTCCATTAATGATTACTATTTAGATATGAGATTAAGGTTAAAGAGTTGGATAAATTTTTTAATTTTGGGACATAAATGATTCAGACCCCTCTTAGTTATGTGTGCTTCCATGTCCCTAATATATGGGATATAAGGTAGAGGGATGTGTTAGAGTAAAAATGTATTTTCACTTATTAATTAAATCATTATTGATTTATTTATTAAGAGACCTTATTCACTTATTAATTAAATCATTATTCATTTAATTATTAAGTCACCTTTTTATCTCTAGTTTACTTTAGCTAAACTTTAGGTATGCAATAATTAATTCTTTTATTAATTATTCATGCAACCTAGGTTTCTCCACCCTTCTTAGGGTTTTGATCTCCTTTATTAGGATTAATCACTTTGTAATTATAAATTATTTTGTATTTTGATTCCATAATTATTGAATCAAATGAGGATGTTTCCTCTTCCATAGATTTGGTGTTTCTGGCCTCCATAGATTTTTCTTCTCTCTTTCTGTGACAGGTGTTTGCATGTAGGTGGTCTTTGGGAGATATGGGGTTGTGTTTGTCATCAACGCCAATATGATATTAGAGCTCCGCCCTTTCATGCCCTTGTTCTCTTCATGAGAGTTTTTTGGACTTGCCCTTCAAATCTAGTTTGTTTTAGAGGTTTTCTATATAAACATTGTGTGGATTTGGGGTGAAGATAATTTTCAGAGCACTATGGGCATAAACTGACCTCACGATCGCATCCGAAATGCCCCAAAACTCCCTTTTCATATAAGGCACATCCAATTTGTACAATTTTGAAATGTGGGCCCTCTTTTTTGCATGCACAACCTTGGAACACTTTTTGAGACAAAAAAATGCCTCAGTTTTCACACCACCTCGGTTTCTATGCTATTGATGTTAGCAGTCACAAGTCTGAGATCTGGGTTAAATTTTACGACCACCAACCTGTCATACAACTTGCCCTTTTTTTTAATAATGATCACCTTGTGATTTTTTTTCTCACATCTTACGCATACAATATCAAAATTTGACATATCTTATATCGTTGGAAATCTCTTTCTGAGCTCTATCCAAATCTGGAGGTTTGATTTTTTGATTTTTCTGTCTTATAGGTTTTTTTCCAGTCAAAGTCAGGGTTCTTTTTTGCACTTTGGGAGCCATGTCTTTCTCATCTGTACTCTATTTTTTAACTTCTACATGGCATTGGAAAGATGGGTCAGTTATCTATCTTATTTCATGGGTCTCACACCTAGATTCTGCTCTAGATATGTTTTATTCAGATTTTTGCAGTTTTGCAATCTGGTGGATATCTTGGATGTTTCAGGTCCTGGGATCATTTTCTGTGCATGAGATGACTTCTTTTTAGCTATTCTCCATGTTTCTACAAAAAATTTTCATTCATGTATATTGTAGAAATCTATTTCTGTAGCTTTTATTTTTTTGAAAATGCATTGAAATAAAGTACCATCTGATGCATGCTTGGGATCCTGCACATTTTGTGCTTAATTATACTCGCACTATATTATAAAGTGCCATGGGGGGGTTTTATGTTTTCTTTGTTTGAAATATAAATTTTTCAAGTGAGTGTTCCTTCCATGACATTAGCCTCATGATGTGTGTCAAGAGAGTGATCCTTCTACGATACCATCCTTTATATGTGTTTGTACATTCTTTATCATGCAATGTTTCTTAGCAGTCTGACTCAGTGTATCTGTCATGCCTCTCCCTGATCAACATTATGGGGGAGGGGGGGGGGGTATTTACTATTGGTTCTATATGATTCCTTGGTTAGATGGAGTTATTCTATGTATTCAGTATTTGTTCCTATATACTAGGCGGATGTAGTGGCTAGTACCTATGCATTTTGGTGAGATGGGTCATTTACTATATGGACACTCTTTCATTCCTATTTTGGAGGCATCCTTCTATCTTTGATTGATCAGATCTTCAGGCTTTGTTTACAATCTTCTCTACCTGATCATGTTCTATTATAGTGGAGGTTCTAACAATTATTCTTTGACAATGTTTGCAGCTTCATACTTCAGAGGTTTTCTACATGTTCTTCCTTTGTTCCTATTATTCTGAACATTCTCTATCTAGAGGCTTCTTTAGTCCTTCACTAGTCTTCATCTCTTTTTAGAGAGGGGTTTTTCCCACTGGGGTTTCTCCTTTTTCTCCTCTTTATAGAGTTTTTTTGTACTTGGGTACCTGATTAGGCCTTGTTACTGGGACCCATTTCCTGCTTTCAATAGTTGTTTCTAGGTTTTTAGCTTCTCCCTAAGTTTATCTTAAGGGGGGTGTTAGAGTAAAAATGTTTTTTCACTTAATATTTAAATCATTATTGATTTAATTATTAAGACACATTATTCACTTAGTAATTAAATCATTATTGATTTAATTATTAAGTCACCTTTTTATCTCTAGTTTACTTAAGCTAAACTTTAGACATGCAATAATTATTTCTTTTATTAATTATTCATGCAACCTACATTTCTACACCCTTCTTAGGGTTTTGATCTCCTTTATTAGGAGTGATCACTTTGTAATTATCAATTATTTTGTAATTATATTCCATTATTATTGAATCAGTTGAGGATGTTTCCTCTTCCATAGATATGGTGTTTCTAACCTCCATAGCTTTTGCTTCTCTCTTTCTGTGATAGGTGTTTGCATGTAGGTGATCTTTGGGAGCTGTGGGCTTGTAGTTTTCATCATCTCCAATAGGATGTGTACTTGATTTTTATGCTCAATACTTGTTGATCAAGCCCTTAGACCCCGCTGAGGAAATATTTGGGACATATGCAGAAAAATATCTCAAGGTGCATACGGAGTTGAAGAAACTAGAAATAGAAAAGAATGTCAAAAGGAAGGTTGAAGGACTTGATGAATACATGGGAATCCCTATGGAAAAGGTATGGGAATAAAGAAGGATAACGAAGCAAGTGACTATGAAGCCTACATAAATTTTTGTAGCAACTTCAACCAAACCCTGACCTAGTAGTCAAGGTAGACTAGGAGTTCAACAAAAAATAACCCTCAAGTTTCACCACCTTGTAAAGAGGAAAAGAGGAATAAGACAAAGGAAAATAAGAAGGAATAGGTTATTATTGAAGATGATGAGGAGAATGAGTTAGATGGTGAGGTGAAACAATTGAAGAAGAAGAAGAAGAAGAAGACCAAAGCTTCACAAACCTCAAATTCTAAACCATTTGGCCACGAAGGACAAGTAAGTAAAGAGAATAAAATTGATTCAGATGAACATGGAATTCTAGCGAATGAAGTAGTTAAGAGTATTACATCACATGGAAATTTGAAGCCTATTGATGATTAAGAAAAGAGTGTAGTTAAAGAAGCTATGATAAGACACTTGTATAGATTAAAAAAGGCTCTTATTGAAGTAGCATCAGAATTACCAATGAGTTTGTATAAAATTTTAGATGCTGGGAAATCATATGCTCTAGCTGAGGATACGAGATTAAGAGAAAAGGTTCTACTAGATATATGTATGGTCATATCTATAGAGAAGGTAAAAAAAATTATTAAGGACTAAGAGAAGTTGTTTAAGAGTAAACTTAGAATGAATCAAATCATGATGGGAAAAAATAAGGGAAGTAGTTGAGGAGATAAAAAAGATCATGCAAGATTAAATTGAAAGAAACAAATATGAAATCAATCCAAAGAATCAAAGTGAACATACTTTCATATGTAAATTAATTTTACCTATAGTTGATGTTCCAAATGTCAAGGAGGTAGATCAACAAGAAGACATTAATGTTCAGGATTTTCATGAAATAGAGATAGAAAAATTTGATGTGATGGATGTTCTTGAGATCAAAATAGGACAAGAGGAGGTAGTAGAGAGGAATAAGAGATAGAGAAGATAGAGAAATATTAGGTGAGAAAGAAATAAATGGAGACAATAAAACACAAGTAGAGGATATTTAACCTCTAGTACATATGTCATTATCAACTGAAGAACCTAAGGTAGAAGATAAGAATAAGATGGCCATTGAGAAGGTTAAGAGAGAAAAGGGAAAGGAAAGAGACACTTCTTAGTTAATAAAAGAGTGTATTGAAAAGGAAACCATACAACTTGACCCTGAATTGTCCCAAGGTACAATTTAATTTTTTTCTCTCACCACTACAAAAGCTCAAACTTGCAAATTTTGTTGAAGCACAAGAAAGGGAAGGGATGTTGAGAAACCAGTTGGTGTAGACACCCAAAAATGGTTCACACCTATGTGTCCTCTTTTTAACATGTCTTCTATTCACTAATATTGTGTCATCCTTCCATGTCATCAATTACTAATATTTCTCTCATAATTTGTGTCACTTTGGCTGAATTGATCCTTTTCAAATCATTATCACAATCAATGAAATCATGCCAAACACTTATCAACTCAACATCATCAATTCAATTCATTATCAACCTTTTCAAATAATGTCATCATTATGGCATTGTAAAAGTTCATCGATTCCTCATCATCATCAATCTAAGGCATTGCTAGAGTTCATCGACTCATCATTTTCAAATCATTTCAAACCTTATCAATCTCTTTCAAAATCAATCCTCAAGGCATTGTCAAAGTTCATCGATGCCTCATAATTATCAATCCAAGGCATTTTCAAAGTTCATCGATGCCTCATCATCATCAATCCAAGGTATTGTCATAGTTCATCGATGTTTTGTCATCACCAGTCCATTTAATGGTATTGTCAAAGGTTATCTATGCCTAATCAAATGACTTTCAAATGAATTTCTGTAGACATCCAAAAATGTCTTAATTCCTCTATTAATTAAATTATTGATTGAATTAATTCACTTAGCCTTTTTAAAATTAAATAAATTTTATTTATTTAATTTTATGCATTTTCCTGTATTATTTAAATAATTATTATTATTTATTTAGATAACTCATTATCCTTTTCTCTTTTAAATTAAATAAATTTTTAATTTTGAGTCATTTTCTTCTATTTATTAAATAAATATTTTTGTTTATTTTATAAATTCATTAATCCTTTTCTTCTATTTTCCTAGCCAATCATGTGCAATCACATGGATAAACTTCAAAATATTGAGCTTGTGACACTTGTCACTTTTCTCTTCATTTGGCATTTCAAAAAGTCAAACCCCCTTCTCTTTAACCACTTTATCCTAGCCACTTATCTCTTTCACCTCTTAATCTCCTTCACTCCCACCAAAACCCTACATAACCTTCAATCTTAGCCACTCATTTTCCACGTCTTAATCTTAGCCCTTCATTTTCATAAGAAAATCCATAAAAGGAGGCCTCACTCATCATTTTTGAAACTAGTAGTTAGTGAATTGAGCATTATTGCACACTTGAGTACTTGAGCACTTTAGCATCCTTAGAAATTTAGTTCTTCATAGTTTTTTTATTTCATTTTAGTTTAGATTTCATTTCTTGTATGGTAGCTTAGATTTATTTTCATAATTTAGTTTTGAATCTTGGATCCTCGTCTTTAGTTTAGTTTTCATCTCAATCTAGTTGTTAATATCTTGCATTTACATTCTTAGAATAGATTTTGTATTTGCATCCATCATTTCAAGATTTTGGGCAAGTTCTACATACTTTTGCTCAAATCCATATTTTCTTCATCACTTTGCATCTTGCATCATAGTGGGATTTTTTATTGCATTGTGTTGGGAGAGCACACCCACAAAATATCGAAGAGGAAATCAAACAAGTCTTGGGTGCACTTGTTTTAGCTCATTGAAGGTTGTAGTGAGAATTTAGTTGTATTTCAAGTTCTTAACATGCTTTGATTACTTTTTATCTCTTGTGTTTGCATTTTTTGACTTGTTGTGCAGCTGTAGATATTTTCATTGCATATATTTTGGTATGCCTGGTGGGACCCACGTCCTGGTTTTTTTTTTTTTGAATATTTTTGGGATGGACTGATGAATAGGCAACTCTACTTCTACAAAGGCATCTCCACCCATAGGCGGCTCTGCACATAGGTGGCTCTGCCTATACATTGGTGTTTGCGACAGAAAGGGGAGTTTCCTCTTTATTTTAGTACTTTAAGTTGCTTAACCTGCATTTTTTAGTTATTTTAGGGTTAGTTCCTTAGTTCGTTTTGTCATTAGGATCATTTTTGTGTATTTTCAAGAATATTAGGTTTTAAATCTTACAAGTTCTAGTTATCATTTTATTTTTGTCTCTAATAGACATCTCTTCTTGTACACAGGCGACTCTGACATAAATATTTCTTTTTGCATATTGCATCACACTTTAGGGTCTCATCTACACTTTTAGGAACCTTTAGAGATACTTGCATTCTGGCTTTTAATAATATATGATATTTTAGAGGTCTTACATCTTTTAGGTCTTAGTTTTTTGCAAAGATTAATGTACATGGGCATCTCTGTACACAAGAGGCTATGCTTGTAGACAAGCAGCTTCACTTAGTTTAGTTTCTTTTCATTGCATTTTGCATTCTAAGGTTTGCTAATCTAATTTTCTTGCAGGGTTTTTCTATTTTTTGTCTTCTAATGGTGGTTTTGCGGAATGTTTGACCAAGATCAAAGTGTTTTTAAACTAGTAATCCATTTTTTTGTACGACGCTTGTAGAAGGCTTGAACATTAAAACTACTTATCAATTTGTTTTGTAGGTTGCCTTGGAGATATAGATAAACTTTGTGTTTTTGATTTATCTCACATAGTTTAATTAGGCGGTTTGTGTGTTTGTGGAAAACAGTGGTAGGGATATTTTCTCACCCTTCTTAGGCTGATCAAAATACCAAACCCACTAAATTCACCCTATTTAGAAGAAGCCAAAGGAATTATTCAAGTGACCTATGTTCTTGAAGGATCACAAGTAGTAGGGATATGCTCTCACCCTTTTAGGGTGATCAAAATACCAGACCTACTTGTGCCTCCTTTTTTTCTTTTAATAGGATTTTCGTACCCTTTTAGAGTGGCTACCTTTTGAGAGCTTTAGCATAGACGGTGAGAGGGATTTCCCTAGTGGGGAACAAGGCAAACCTGACCTCTTCCAACCCACTATAATCAAATTCTCTTGAGACCAATGTCTCAAGGGACGTAGCTATTCTTGAGAATTCAATCTCATGATTGATATTGTAGGGTTGTAAGGCCTAAATATTGTGTACATGACTACATTATTAGGTACTTGTAGGGATATATTCATCAATCCTACTTGCGGGACTACAGGAGGTAGTTGCAAACAGAAGTTCCAGTAGACACTTTTAGATAGAGGCCTACCCGGTTCACCTCCAAAAGTATCATAATCTTTGTGCAAGGATCGATCCTAGTGGATTACTCAGATCAATTGAAGATTTTTTACACTCACCATTTTTATTCCCAAGGGAATTCTAAAACATGAATGCGGCATGAGGGAGCCTATGCGATTTGAGCATTGCGTCTCTTTTCAAGACCTGCAATGTGTATAGTCCTGGGAAAATCCAACATCACTTTGTGTGAGGCGAAGGAATATCTATTGTGGGAAAATATTTTGATACTAAGCCATTCCTTAGGTAGCTTGTGTTTGAAGTGTCTTTGATTGTATTGAGACTAGTGAAAATATTGGGCTTGAAAAAGCTATCAGAACATACACATTGTGCTACAATTTCCCTATCATTTCAGACTTCATGAGTGTTTGTATCCAGAAGGTTTCTTTGTCCCTTGTTGGAATTTTTGAAGACAATTTATTGGTCACGTCATGTTTGAATTTGATTTGTGCTTGAATCATTCTTGCCCGTGGATAATTTGACTGCAACATCCTTCAACATCATTACACAAACCAAGTCAAATCAGTTTCTCAAGATTTCAGATTCAAAACTTCAACTTTATGTAGAAATTTGTACATAGGTGGATTTTCCTGTAGACATGTGGCTCAAAATATAGGAGGCTCCACTTGTAGATAGGAGTCTCCACCTCAAATTAGTGAATTTTGAGGTTTTGTAAAGATTTTCTAGCTCCACTCTCCTTTAGGTTCTCAAAGTGTTTTGCCTAAATCAATCAGTTTCTTGTTCAACCACCATTTTATTTCATTCTCCTAGTCTCTCACCCTTTCACTTCATTTTCCTAATCTTGGTAACTTGGAACACCATCCTCTACATTGGACTTTATCAATCGATATCAATCCTTTGTTAGAATAGTCCCAAAGGATAACTGAGAGGGGGGGTGAATCAGTTATCCATAACTTTAATTCTTTTTCTTCTTTAACTTTAGAATACAAAAAAGTAAATGCTTGATCAGATAACATAGTACACAACACACAATTTGATTATGGGGAAACCAAATGGTAAAAACCCCGATGGGAATTAGCACCCACAATGAACTATACTTGTTTATAGTAATCCCTGTTAGAAGATATTTCA
>MU225677.1:2250014-2274423 GCA_018584345.1 Thuja plicata | reverse complement strand
ACAATGCAATAAGTATAGTGACCTGGTTAAGGGTCGGACCCTATTAGGAGTCTTTTACAAATAACCCTGTTAGGGGTGGTGGACTCACTGTCCAAAATCTCATTGCTTAATGGTGAAGGCTACAACCTTCTGCATAACAGATATGCACTATATCTGATGATGAACTATAGAGTAGACCTACTATCTTGATCAGTTCCATTATATTACAATATTTCACTTCTTCTTCACATAGACTCTTGATGAATGAACCACATTTGATATTCTGCTCTGTACATCTTCTGTCACTTTTCGTATCATTCACACTTAGCGTATCATAACTAACTTGCTATAAGTATCTTTCTCAAAGTATGAGATCATGGGACCTGAAAGACAACTCTTCATAACATCCTTGTCAGATCTACTAAGCACGCAAGCATAATTACAATTGCGCAAGTATAAATTGAATAGACGCGACACTTCACTAAGTCGGCTTCACCAAATCAACTCAAACAACACAATCTTGATGTAATATGATAGGAACATTTAACCAAAGATAGTTAACTCATAACTAACCATGAATATATTCATGCATATCCTAAAGATAGGCGCAACTCAAGAAACACGTCAAATATGTTGGCTCTATACAGATACACTTCCAAAACTGTAACTACCAATAACAGAATTACACAACTTGATTGAAACATCATATCTAGATCTGCGTGTATGAACATAATATAATAAACATGTCAACAACATGTATCTAACCATGCAAGTCTTCATGTCATCATTCTAATAAGTACATATCAAATTACTACTATGTATTATATGTTGTCATCAATGACAAACATACAATCAATCAACTGAACAGAATCAAATCTCCAACAATCTCCCCATTGACATTGATGGAAACATATGATATCAAAAACATATTCTGTTCATGGTGTCCTCTTTCTTTTACAATCTTCTCAATATTCTCATCAAATATTTCTCTATACTACTGCAGTTCCTCTGACTGTGTTTTTTTTCCATGTACATACTCCCCCAGAGTATATGCTCCCCATTAGTACATACTCCCACTTTGACATCACTGGAAAAGGGCACCATAGATCTTTAGGCATAGGTACTACTCTAGAAGTAGAGTAGTCAACCATTCATCAGTAACTTAATGACTGATGTTCTTGCTGCTTCTTCTAAACAGACTCAGGAGAGGGAATTACTCCCAAATTTTCCCTGAGCTACTCAAAAGTATCCTTTGATAAGGGCTTTGTGAAAATATCTGCCAACTGCTCTTTGGTGCTTACATAGTCCAATTTCACTTCTTTGTCTGCAACTTTTTCTCTTAAAAAATGGTACTTGGTCTTTATGTGTTTTGTCTTTGCATGCATCACAGGGTTCTTAGACATGTTGATAGTGCTAGTATTATCATAGTGAATAACAATAGGATAATCAACCTGAATGCCAAAGTCTTTAACCATCTGCTTGATCTAAACCATGGTTGAACAATTCAGTGCTACTGCAACATATTTATCTTTTTCCATTGACTAGGAAATATAGTTCTACTTCTTGCTTATATAAGAAACCAACTTGTCTCCAAGAAATACAGCTCCCCCTGAAGTGCTTTTCCTATCATCAATACATCTCACCCAATCTGCATCTGTATACACATGAAGTTTTACATTCTCTAATTTAGGACACCATAAACCATAGTCTATAGTTCCCTTTAGATATCTAAATATCCTCTTGATTGCCATTAGGTGATTCTGCTTGGGTTCAGCTACAAATCTTCCAATAATTCCAACTGCATTAGATATGTCAGGTCTAGATTGAGTTAGATAAATGAGTTTACCAATCATAGATTTATACAATGTCTTATCAACTGCTATGGAATCATCATCTTTTGAAAGCTTGCTTCCTGTTATCATGGGAGTGTGTTGGTTGTATTTCAGGTTTTGCCTTCTTTTTCCTCTATTCTGTGGTCTTCCCTCTCCAATTTTTCATGTTTAAAAACCTAAAAACCTATGAAAATGTTCAAAGTCTTAAACCCTAGCTTGTTCAACGTTCAAATTTGAAGAAAACCCTAGGGCGTTGTTCATTTTAAATTTCTCAGTTAATTTTTGTTCCACTTAAGTCATGAGCTCTATTCTAATCGCTTACTCACACAACTGAAGACATCATATTCCTTTTTATCCCCGACTTTGCAATTAGCCTGTGTCACGTACTCTCATACAATAACCGAATATTCCCTGTTCTTTCCCAGACTTCACAATTCACTCTGTGTCGCGTAATCGCTGAATCTTTTGAACAGAGCCATAATATGTCAGTGGGCCCACAAAAAGGTTGGGTGATCGCAAGATTTTTTCCATAGTTAAGAGTTTATTAAGAGACTTTGTGATTACCTTTTGTCGCATAATCACTAAATGAGTTTAATATAAAGTGTGATGCAAAGCCTTTAGTCACGCAGTCTCCAGAAAAGAGGCCGATTAAGTTCAAACTGTCGAGACTTGGCGACTAACCTTTTACGGTTTGGGATAAAGCACAGTCGGGTTGTTGCTAGATAACTTAGTTTGCAAATCAAAAGAAAACATCTGTCAGGAGGTAAGTGGATTCCAGAATGGTCACTTAAAGATATAAGTGTATTCAGTGACTATGAGACTACTTAAGGGTAACTGCTAGTCACAGGGTCTCAGAATGTTTTAAAGGTATGATCACTTACTTGGCGATTAAGAAACAGTTGTCAGATGAAATTATGAAAAGATCCTACGGTAGTCACCAAGTTTGAGAATAAAAGACCCTAAGGAGAAAAGTCCTCACGACTCAACGGATAAAGGTATGTCACGAGGTTGCAAGATGATTTTAAGGGCAGACTGCTTTGTCACGGTGTCTCCTGAAGTTTTTGAAATTTAATATTTTATTTGGCGATCAGGCGACTAAGGGTTGTCACGCAGTATGGAAGAAGAGAGATAACATTGGGCGACTAAGAAATAACTACGAAAGATAACACTAACTGTTAGTCGCATAGTCTGAGAAAATAATGTGGGTTAGTGATAACCACTGGCGACTTAGATTTTCCTTGTGTCGTGTGATCGCCAAATGTGACTTTGGTTAGTCAAGGTAAGGATGTTGCATAGTCACTATGTCTCTGGATAAATCATGGGTTCAGGATTGGGATCAGCGACAGAAAAAATGAATGCAGTCGCCTTGTCGCTTGATGATGATTTTTGTAAAAAAGTGCCAGTATTAAATATGTCAGTGTGAATTATTCGGCGGCCAATCAGATTTCCATATTTTGATTACTGTGCAGAAAAAGGGTAGCTAAGATTTATGACAGAGGGCCAATCCTAGGGTGACATGTCAGCTCATTCAAATTTTATAAGGTTTAGCTGAGGATTCAGTTTCACAAATTTGATTTTCCTGTCACACTTAGGAAACTACGGCTAGGTTTTCAATTATGTTCATAGTATGTGGAATTTAAGACATAATTGATGTTCTGAGAATCATGAGCAATGTACCTCGAACGGTTATTATAAGGAGATGATTGCTTGTTCATTTACATTCACCTTGCTTTCAAAGTTGCTAAAATTAAAGAGTTCAGTTGCCAAAACAGAGTAAATTCAAACGATTTGCAGAGTTCTTTGTGATTTAAAAGTTCATTGTTCCCAGAATTGTGCATGGAATAGTCTGTGAAGTCTCTGTGATAGATTTGTTTCAATACTGGTAGAGAAGAGGGAATGCAAACACTGAAAACATGAGCAGAGCAGTGAGTGTAGCTTTGACTAGTGGCGAGAGTGAGAGGGTGGAGGACAAGGCAAAGGGAAAAGTGAACTATTTAGATGAATTCCTCCGTCTCCTCCCTGGTTCTACACAGAACAAAAGGTCAATGCAAATGTGCTCATTGATGAATATAGAGATGTTCAAGATGCTGCTACTCAAGGAACAACAGGTTTTTCTCTCTTCAACTATTTTTACAAAAATTCTGACAAGCCCATCCCAGTATCAAACCCTTGGACCTGTGGTTTAGCCAGGTTAATTATTCCTGATGTCTTCCTGGATGTAGACTTATTTTTAGACCTAGCCAATCACTATGATGTTTTATCTAAGACCATCAGGAGGGATGATGGAACTGCCTTATTAATTTTAAACAAAAATTCGTTCATGCAAGCCTTCAGCTTATACAGCACCATGTCTACCAAAATTGACATGACAAAGCAAAAATAGAGGTATACTATAAAGAATGGGATTGCTAGGAGCCAGTTGTTGAAACATATGTTAAAAGAAGTGAGAAAATATTTAGATCCTATGTCTGGGGACAGCCCATATTATTACAAGGATCTACATTTTTATATCAAGTATGCTGCATATGCCCTGTGTATAGTGCTGGGAATAGATGGTGACGTAGAAAAGATTGATGCAGGGATTTTGATGATGGTGTTGGAACTACAAGAGGTCCACTCCAATACCAGTTATGATTATATTCAACACATCATAGATGAAATGCATGAGGGTTTCATTGCAACCCAGAAGAGAATGAAGAACCCAAAGGAGGAGCCTAAATTTTTACATTACTCAATTCTTATGTATCTCCTTTTGCATTTCAATTTTGTCATTATGGATGTTAATAATTTAACCCCTCAGAGATTTTATCAATTAGGACCAAATCCTATCCAATTTTGGGTGAGGGTTTGGAATTACACTTCTAGGGAGTGTGACTATTGTGCCTTTCAGAATTGGATTGTATATCCAATAGTACAGAGTTTGGGAACCATCAGAACAAGAATCCCATTAAAAGTTATACAACTGCTTAGGCCCTGTGAGTATACAGATAGCTGGGGTGGAAAGCATAATTGGGGTGACTTCTTTTTAGAAGAAAATTACACAATCATCAGGGTATATGGGTGTATCCACCCACCTCATCTATTACCATATTATGTGCCAGCAAGGGTGGCGGAAATGGAGTTTATATGGCAGCTATTGTTGACAGACAATGAGCATTTTGCACCACATAAGAAGGGGACTTTGACCCCTAGGCAGTTTAAGATTTCTAACTTCACAATTGGCAAGGGTGCCATTGATGCAGTAGGTCAATGGTTGGAAAGATACAGGATGGGTGCAGCCCCTTATAGATACATTGACCCAGAAGGTTTTATGGCAGGGGTAAGGAGATTGTATACTCCTACAATCCCCAATACAAATGTCCACTATGAGTGCATAGAAGAAGATGCAACAAGGAATCTCTTGGATGAAGGTGATATTCATACAAGAAGATTAAGGATACAAGAGTTGTTAAAACTTGAGAAGCAAATAAAGAGAAATGGGTTGGCTTTTGGGGGTTTCTACCCTGACCTCCCATATTTTGACAGAATTAAAGTCATGATAGACAACAATTATGTGCTTATAGAGCAACTGGATACAGTTCTTGACAAGAAAGGTGCTCAGACACCTGATCATACAAAATCTAAATATAATAGTAGTAGTGACAGTGATTATGCACGTCCTACTATGCATGCTTCATCATAGAAAGATATTTCTGAAATACCACAGTTACAGGGAGCAGAGGGTCACATTATAGATTTGAAAATTGCTACCAAGCCAGATGATATAGAAGAACCTACTTCAAAGAGGCAGAAATTAGAGATAGGTCAGTCTTCAACCGAAGGGCTGAATAAGAAGAAAGATAAGGCTAAGGCCTTAGTACCTGGAAATAGGTTATATGATCATAACCTAAGAAAAGCAATAAGGGAAGGTAAGAAACAATAGCCTGATTTGGATGATGAGGTTGAAATGCCCCTTAAGGCATGTATTGTTGAGAGATTGATTCATCAACAGGAGTTTTTAAATGATGATAATTTTGTAAAAACTGAGGAGTTTAAAGACTTCCTGAGATGGTACAAGAAAGAAAAAATAAGATAAAAGTTAACAGTTGATGGCAAAGAAACCATAACTAATGAGGCATTGATGGCTCTACAAAATTATGATCCTAAAAATGAGGATATTTCACCAGAGGATGCCAGGAAATTAGTATTGGGAAGTGGAATACTATTGGCTGAGGGTTGGGATTTAGCATCCGCCTTCATTATTGATCAAATAAGGAAATAGCCAGATCTCAAGATGGCTAGTGAAGTACAGATGGGCGATGTGATAAAAGGATTTGGGTATAGCCCAAAGTCTCAGGCCTTTGCAATGTGGAGCCTGTGCCCAAAAGACCAAAAGCCCCAAGTAGTGAAGATTCAGGAGAATATGGTGGGAAATCAAATGGTCTAGACAATGAAAAACATAGGGGATTTGTAGATATCCCAAATCATGACACATTGGGCTCACTTGAATGAAGAAAAGACTAAAAAATTATCGGAAAGGTGCAGCACATTGTTGGAAGAGACTAGTGCATTGGCAAAAGATAGAGAAATGTGCCGAGTGCAACTTTATCAGAGGGATCAGATGATAAAGAAATTGATGGAAGAATTGGAAACAAAGCCTAAGGTGATGTATGTACCACAACCCCTACAAATTGAAGACAAAGAAAATTCTGAAGAGGTGGTTGAAGAAAAGGCTGAGGAAGAAAAAGGAAATGCAATTGCATTAAGAGCATTCAAGGGTGTGTTGCAACATAGAATTGATATCTTGAAAGATAAAGCTGATGTTATACTGAATGCTTATAATAAATTTCCAGCTTTGCACATAGAGGTAATGGGGTATTTGGATATCCTTAACCCCTATTACTAAGTGGTCTACTAGGGTGCAGTTATTTGAAAAGCTAGCATCATTGCAATCCCTAAGATCAGATTTGCTAGAGATAGTGACTGAAGTTGAAGATGAGATCAAAAGAGTTAATATTTCTCTCTCATTCTTTAAGGGCAAATTGAACCAAATTGAGGTAAAGTTAAGCCTCTTTTCTGATGATTTTAACAGATTCAAACCTTCCTTAAGAGGAGATGATGATAAAGTGAAGGCCATAGATTCTTGGAGGGGTGAATTTGACAGCAAAATTCCTAGTAATGAGGCATTTATTTCAGGAATTGGTATTGATGTAGAAGGGTTCAATAAGATATTGGATGAATCTTTCAAAGCAGAAACCGACATCAATAATTTTCTAGTAGACATCAAAAATATCACTGATGCGAGATGGGACAGGCAAAAGGTCCAAATACAGAGTACACAGGACTTCAAGTGGCCATCAGATGATGAAGTGAAAGCATGGGAGGTGATGACTACACCCAAGAAAAAGAAGCCAGCAGTAGAAGAAGAAATTTTGGAAGATGAGTAGGGATTACTTCTTGGTACCTTACCATTGAAGATAAAGAGGACAGTTGTTACAAAAGGAGAATTTAGGTAAATCTGAAAGCACGGTCATCCAGACTTAACATAACTACTGCCATCTACTATGTACACTATCAAATCAAGTCGCTAGATCGGGAGAAGAACAAAGAATATCTGTTTCTATCTTTTTGAATTGGTCATTCTGCTACTTCTTCTCTCTCTTTCTTTTTTTCTCTTTTGTAGTTTTAGGGTTAGGTTTTCTGAGACCATCCGAAGCTTGTAGCATCCTTTTGAAAAGGATTCCAAGATGGTTGAAGACCTATATATAGAAGAGAGTTGTCTTTTGAAAAGGAGGATGAAAATTAATGTAAATAATTAGTCTTTCTAAATCTGTGCCTGTGTTCTTTCAAGCTTCAAAGCTTTTTCTTATGTATGAAGGAAGGATTACATCAATAAAATACGGTGCAATTTTACTCTTCTTTATTGTTGTCTCTTTATTTCCTGTGTATGCTTTTTTATTATTAAGATTGTAAGGTAGTCTGAAGCATTTTGGTTACAAGGTGACTATCTAATTACTTATGAGTTTCTTTCATGTAAAGAAATAAGTTTTGTGAGTAGTTTCAGGAAGCATATCGGTATTTAAGGATTTGATACAGTATTTTAGAGGTAATCAAGTAATTTGTAAGGCAATTTATCCTAATTGCATGTAGGTTGTAAGGCAGCTTACAGTGTTTTGTTTATGTGAAACTTCAAGCTTTTGACTCTGTAACCCAAAGGATAAGCACTGATCTAGATCTGGGTCTGATAATCTATCATCATCTAAGTTTTAAAACATTCAAAACTATTCTAAACACACTTGTCACTCAATTATATGAGCTGAACTCATTAAGGACCTATGTCAGCAGGACAGTGTCTGTTAGAGTATTATTACCTTACGCTTATTAATTAAATCATATTGATTTAATTATATAAGTTCCTATTACTCTAGTTGCTTAAGCTTCACTTAGGTGCATTATTAATTAATTCTTAATTAATAATGTGCATCCTAGTTTTTCTCCTTTAGGGTTTCTATCTCACCTTTTATAAGGTTGAACATTGTACTTTTTCTTTAATTCAGATGATATTTTTTTGCTCTCACATTTTGAGTAACTTCTGAGTTCTGCTTTTTCCATTTTGTTGTTTCATTCTTGTGATAGGTTTATTGCATGCAGCTGGATCTTGGAGTTGAATCTGATATTTCAACAGTTTCTACATGGTATCAGAGCCCTGCTGCTGCAGCTTGTTCAAGTTTTTTGGACCTGTGGATCAAGCCCTCTCTTTCTGGGGTTTTCTAGCATTTTTTTATATTAGATCTGGGGGGTTGCAATTTTTCGGAGCACCTTGGGCAAAAACTGACCTCATGGTTGCGTCCAGAAGGACCGAGATACCCAAAATCTATATAAAACTTGACCTTTTTGGTCACCGAAGCTTCTGGAAATTTTTTTTTCTCCCCAGGCTGTACAGCACGTAAAACGAGAAAAAAAATTCAAAAAAATCATTCTTTTTAATGATTTTTGGTTTTTAATTAACATAGTCAGTTCAAAAATGTAGGCACTACCTGCGCGCCACCAGGGGGCCACCCACGCTCCGCCACGGGCCAGCGTGCCATCGCAGAGCCACCGACACCCCTCCCAGCCACCGCTCCGCTCGAGCTCCTTCCAGACGCCGCCCAATCCCCGCCCGGTCGCCACCCTCCGTCGGCCGTGCCGCCTCTGCGCCGCTTGGCTGTAGCGCCACCCGCGGGCCACCCAGCCACCAGCACCGCCGGCGGCGCCGCTCAGACAGGCCCGTGACGTCCATACGGGCGTCAATTTGTTTGCAGTGACTGGTTTTTTCCAGCAAGTTAGTTTTCAGAGTATATGTTCATTTTTTCCTCATAACTTGAGCATACGAGCTCGAAATTTGGAAAACAAGATATCGCTGGAAATCTCTTTCCGTGCTCTACATGATTCTAGAGGTTTGGGGTTTTGAATCAGTCATTTTGATACTATTTTTTAGCTTCAAAGTTAGCAGTTCTTTTCTTCACTCTGGGAGCTGTATCTTGTGCATCCGATCTCCATTTTGAGCAAACAAATAGGCGTTGGAAAGGTCTTGGAATGCTCTATCCATATCCTTAGCCTATTTCATCAAATTTTTTACCAGGTACACAAGTTATTATCTGAATCATTCTAGCTCTTTCTATCTTTCAGGCTTTCCATATTGTATTGGGAATTGGGTTTTATCAATTGTGGGGGGTGTTATTTCTTAATTTTCTATTTGTTATATCAGAAAATCAAAACATTATATCACATAAAACAAAACCCCTTCTCCATCTTCTGTCTAGTTCTGAAAGAAAACATAAAAAAAAATAGTCAGAGCACTTGGCACTATGGCAGACACAGCATCTGTTGAGCTTCTCACTCCACACAATTATATGTGTGGAAGCCAAAAATGAACAGACTCCTCATGTCACGAGGTTTATGGTCCTGCCTGGATACAGTTCAGCCAGTTCTTCAGAGGCCTTATGAGGCTCTTATGCATAGAAATAGGATGGATGAGGCAATGGGCCTCATTGCCATGAACATTTCAGATGGGTTGTTCCACCTGGATGGTCTGACTACACCCAGGGATATGTGGGACAAGTTCTCCACCTTGTTTGGCACCATGGATTAGTTCAGGATTCTCCAGATAGATGTAGAGTTCACCTCCTTGGCACCTGACTCCTTCACCAGCATTGAGGACTTTCTGATGAAGTTCAAGTCTCTTCGCTCTATTCTACAGGTTGCTGGAAAGACAAAGTCAGATGATGAGTGTATCTTCCTGATACTCTCCAAGCTTCGTGGTCCTTATCAGATTTTCACTTCTACCTTCTACTCCACTATGGATGCACTGGGTGCATGACATGTTATGCCCTCTTTTGAGACCTTCTGTGACAGATTGACTCGTGAGCAGTCCAAGCTCAGTCAGATGGATTCTCTTATAGGTTCACTGTCACAGGCATTGCTTGCCAAGTCATCTCAGGATACACAGAAGCCGAAGTTGAAGCAGATATCTGATTCACCTTCTCAGCACTCTTCTGGCCCACCATCTTCTTCTAAGAAGGAGAAATAGAAGACTCAGAACCCCACTTGTTTGTATTATCAGAAGGGGCCCCATGATGAGTCCCAGTGTTTTCAGAAGAGATGTGATGGCTATGAGAAATAGATTGCAGATTTGAAAGCTCTCCTTTAGAAGAGCACTATTTCCTCTCCATCCTCTTCCACCTCACAGGGGTCTACTTTTGAGTCTTCTGCCTCTTCTTCAACATCAGGACAGGATTTTGGATAGGGTCATGCATTACGGGCATCTGTTGCATCCCCTTCACAGGTCCCTTGGATACTGGATTCAGGTGCTTCTCACCATATGACATCTTCTCAGGATTTGTTCTCTTCTTTTGAGACTTCTCCTATTCCTCATATTCTCATGGGGAATAACACTATACAGACAGTCTGCGGGACAGGTTTGGTCAGCATTCAGGATGGCACATTCAATGATGTATTGTGTGTTCCATCTCTCTCTACAAACCTTCTCTTGATTTATCAGATTACATGCAGTGGGTCAGGGAAGACAGTTGAGTTCACAGTCGATTCAGCCTTCATCAGGGATAGTGTGATAGGAGGCATATTACTACAGGGACAGTTGATCATTCCACCCATCTCTACATCTTTTCTCACTTTGGCCCACCATCTCCATTGTTGGAGCACCGCTCTCCCCTTTTGAGAGAGCATCCTCAGGTGCAGTCAGGTCACTTGAACCTTTGTGTTTTTCTTGAGACCGGTGTTGTGACTGCCCCACCACATCCTGAGGCATACTATTCTTCTTCAGCATAGCTTGACCCTCCAGCTCCATTCATCGAGCCACCAGGTGCAGTTGTTGAGGATTCTTCAGAGGACACTCATCTCCTCTCTCATGACAGTGTCAGCATACCTATCATACCACTTGCATTGGGGATTCCCTTTCATGATCCTTGTGTCTTCTCATTTGAGCATCAGCTCGGCCTTCTAGTGACACCTCATCTTTCGAGGTCACCTCTTCAGAACCCACTGACTTTCACTCCTCTGCATTGGAGTCATAGTGGTTTGTTCATTTCTCTAGGGGTTCTTTCATTCTGGGGGGGCTTTGGAGCCTTGACCCTCTCTCACGGGGGGGTTAGCAGCACGCATTGTACTACTATCTTTGAGAGAGTCTCTTGAAGTCTTTCTTTTTGTCTTTTCTTACTTTTATATCTCCTTTTGGGGTAGGGTTTTTCCCACTGGGTTTTCTCTATTTCCCCAGTTTACAGAGATTTCTTTGTTGTTGGGTACCTGATCAGGCCTTGTTGCCGGGACCCATTTCTTGCTTTCATAGTTCTGCTAGGTCATCTTTCTCCCTGCGTTCATCTTAAGGGGGGGTGTTAGAGTATTATTACCTTACACTTATTAATTAAATCATATTGATTTAATTATATAAGTTCCTATTACTCTAGTTGCTTAAGCTTCACTTAGGTGCATTATTAATTAATTCTTAATTAATAATGTGCAGCCTAGTTTTTCTCCTTTAGGGTTTCTATCTCACCTTTTATAAGGTTGAGCATTGTACTTTTTCTTTAATTCAGATGATATTTTTTTGCTCTCACATTTTGAGTAACTTCTGAGTTCTGCTTTTTCCATTTTGTTGTTTCATTCTTGTGATAGGTTTATTACATGCAGCTGGATCTTGGAGTTGAATATGATATTTCATCAGTTTCTACAGTGTCCACTTTATTGATTCTTTAGAGAGTGAATCATTAGGTTATCCCTCCTAAAGACAAAAGGAAGAAGGATGCAAATCCTTGACTCATTGGCCTATGTTCTCAAAACCATAGCCTGGCTTATAGTACTTTGTTTCAAATTAGTCATTGCAATCTCTAAATTGTTCTATAAGTTGTTATAGTGAGGTTTCTGGTTCATACCCAGTGAATGAAATAATCCACCAAATATATAGACTGAGATATCAGTAATCTTTAAAAGGGAAAACCCGCCTGAGTCTGTGGAGCTCAAAAATGAAGAAGGGTATTATCCAATCCTTAGAAATTAGTCTTTCTCTTGCCTAAAAGAGGTTGCAACTGAGTATACAAGGTATATTGTCATCATTAGGTAAGTTTTGCAAGAAAAAGAACTAACAAATTGGTGACTCCATTGGGGAATAGAGATTGTAAAGTCTTGTTGAAGTATTCAGAAATCTCTGGTGTTCTACAAAATTTTAAAGTTTTCATTACAGTTGAGTTGGCCCATTGGAGTAATCTGGATATCTGGCACTTAAAAGTTTAAACTTGTTTTTAGAATATATTTAAGGTTACTAGTAAGGTACCCTCTTGATAAGTATTCATCCCAAGTTTTTGGGGTGGCGACTCTGAAAGGAACATCTCTGTGATTAGTGCTAAAGAAATAAATGTCTTACAGAATGAATACTAGGTCAAGAGTAAGAACTGACCCAGAAAGGGTATTACATGAAGGAATCCCATCATCCTTAAGGGTTGGATCCTCTTGGAGGAAAAAGAAGAATCAAGTTGATATGGATGAAACTCCTTTAAAAGGTGAAGAGGTAAATATCAGGAATGATAGGAATACTATTCAGCACTCTCATGATGGAAATACTTCAGATTATGAGGAGGCTGCTGAAAGAGTATTAGACACACCCACACTCACTTCTACTTCAAATGAGAGAGAAGAGATTACTACACCTAGTTTAGATTCAGAAGATGCTCCTTCTGATATGCTGGCCAATGAAGAGAAGTTTATTTTGAAGAAGCTTTCTTTAGTTCAACAAATGAAAAAGGAAAGAGAAATAAGAAAGAAAAGGAATGATCATAAGTCTCTTGATAACAATAGAAAAATACTTCCAAAACACCAAACTATGAAAGAAACAGAGAAGTCTCAGAAAAACCACGAAATACCATTCACTCATAAAGCTTCTATTTTGCAAATAAATAAGGGTAAACAAAATATGGGTGAGCATAGAGATCAAGAACCTAAATTTCAGAAGCCTATGGTTGAAAAAATGTCCAAATTAGAAATTGATTTAGAAAAATTGAGAATTGAAAAAGAAACCATGCAAAAAATGTTGGAAAAAGCCCAAATGGAAGCTGCTACAATTGAAATGAAGAAAAAGATAGATTTTTTACAATCCTCAAAGTATTCTTATTCTGGACCAGAGAATAATACAACTTCTAGAGGAAAAGCTACTATGACTAAGGAAGATGATAGTTTTCAAAGGAAACCACTACATAATGAGAGGTAAAAGCAATTTGATTTTGTTGGTATCCCTGGATACCCCAATGCTTTTCCTAAAGATGTGGGTGATATAGGATAAAAGCTCCCAAAATTTGCTGGTAATAATGTGATTTCTTGTGAAACACATTTGAGGAAATTCATTGATTTTGTTGATGATTTGAATATCACCCATGAAGATGTACTAATGAAGTTATTTGTTTAGTCCCTTGTTGAGGATGCAAGAGAATGGTTTAGAAGCCTTGCTAATGGATCTATTATTTCCATGTTTGAGTTGATTGAATTATTTAAAGATCAGTATGGAGAGAAGACAAATAAATGATTTTTATTGAATGAGTTCAATAATATCAAGAAAAATTACAATGAAGAAGTTACAGAGTTTAACACAAGATTTCAAAGAGCTATGCATAAACTATTCCAGAAGATAAATCTAGATGAAGAGGTTTGTCTAGAAAACTATTTAAATGCCTTTGATTCCAAGATAGGATATGCTCTAAGAGATAAGAACCCTAGAACACTCACTGATGCTTATAAAATAGCAGTCAATATTAAAATGAACAGAAGAGTGTCTGGTAAATTAAATAGGAGAGATGATGCAAAGTTTAGTAGGAGTAATCTGAAAGAGCCGGAATACAAAGAATATAAGGCTCCTTAGAATAATAAACCTTCTTACAATATTAATTATAATCCTCAGAATAGAATGAAAAATCATCCATATGGAACTCAGTTCAAAGATGGAAAGCCTGTTATTGCACCTAAAAGGGAAAGAGCAGACAATATAACCCCAAATCCTCTACATAGAAATTCTGTCCATTTCTGCAATGAGGAGACGTGGTGTGAAGCTTGTGACACTCCTCATAATCCTGATTTTTGTGTTGTCTCTTTGGACTTGAAGGCAGGTGAGGGATAGGAAAGGGATGAGGGGGAACACTGTGATTATAGTATGACCAATACCTTTTCATGCCATGATGTTGATTCAAACAATGAAGAGGAGAATCATGACTCCTATGTCTCACAAAAGAGGATTGAGAATCATCACCAACAAATTTTGTCAGATAGTGAGACTAATGAATTTGATGACAGTATAAGATGTTATGCCCAAGATGGTCAGGATTTTCCACTCATAAGAAAAGCTTCAGATGAAGAGAAGGCTAGAATTACTGCTGAGTTAGTGAATAAAGCTAGAAGCAATTACCACTTAAGGAATAGGGTGGTGGGTGGAACTGGTATCAAACCTTAAGGTGTCTTTATAAAGGAAAACAAGCCAAAAACCAAGTATGTTTAGAAAAAGGAAGGACCTAATGAAAGTGTAAATAAACACAAGGTCAAGATTGTCACAAAGGCCATAAAGCCAAATACGATTCATGAGTTAATTCAAAAGGAACACAATGGGGAAAGTGAAGTTATTATTGATAAAACAAAGTGTTCAGATGTGAGGTATACTCTAGTAGACATGGATCAGTGCTTGTCCCAGATGACAGTTAAGGTCCCATTTCTAGAAATGATGAGGATCAAAGAACATAAAGAAAAAGTCATGACATTGTTAAATAGTGTACCCACAATAAAGGTTCAGAGTCCAGTAGTAGTTTTAGAAAAGCCAACCACAAAGGAAAATGGATTGGAGGTGTTGACATCTGAAATTCCTCAAATATTCCTAAATTCAACTTCCTCTCCCAAGGTTGTTGACCCATTTTTTCTCTCATTAATAATCAATGATAAAATGCTTAAGAATTGTATGATTGATTCAGGAGCCTCAAATACAGTTATGCTAGTGGAAATCATGAAGGAAATGGGGCTACAAGTTGATACACCTCATGGAAGATGCAGAGCTATGGATTCCAGAGAAGTCCCTATAATTGGAACTATTGAGGCTATGCCTTATCGGCTAGTAGTTTGCCCTGATGTGGTGATGAAAATGAACGTTCTTGTGGTTGACATACCACCTCACTATGGCATGTTATTATCAAGAAAATGGAGTGCTTGAATGGGTGGTAGTATACAAAATGATTTATCATTTGCTACTTTCAATATTGCTAGAGAGAATGTCAATGTTTTGAGAGAGAGCCAAACTCCCCACATGATAGAAAAGTATGAGGATACTCATGTAAACTGTTGCATTGACATAGACATGGAAAATTTTAGAATGTAAAAAGATGAGCATAAAAATCAAGAAATTGACCTTTTGAACATAGAACCAATCTTGTAGGAAGATGGACTATGGAAAATGTACTTTGATGGTGCTTTCTCTAAAGAGGGATCAGGGGCAGGAGTATTATTAATATCTCCATCAGGTACAACTTTTAAATACTCATTTCTATTAGACTTTCAATGTACAAACAATACTGCAGAGTATGAGGCTTTATTCTTAGGACTTGAGCTTGCTACCAAATATGGTATAAAATGTTTAGAGGTTTATGGTGACTCTGAGTTGGTGGTAGCACAATTCAGATCTAAATATGCTGTGAAGAATGATAGTTTGAAAATGTACAAACATGCTATTTGGGATCAACTTGAAATGTTTGATGCTTTTAATATAAATTGGATAGAAAGGTAAAAAAATATTATGGCTGATTTTCTAGCAAATGTGGCTATGAAAAATGATGATTTGACCTTACATGGAGTATCAATACTTGAAGTAAAAAAAAAACCAGTTGTTCCGGACAACATATACAACTGGCAGGTGTTCCAGGATGATCAAGATATTTTAAGGTTCATGCAATGTTTAGATCACTATGAGAACCAAAGTATTGATTGTGGTTCTTTACTGGAACATGATGATGGGAAGGATTATATTTTTGGAAATGAAGTTGTCCAGTTAAGTTCTAATCAGATTCTCAGGGGTCTGGTTGAACTTGAGGCATTGTTTATAACTCAGCAAAATGATACATCCAAGTTGAGCAATGCCAATGTTGAGGATCTAGAAGAAATAAACTTACGATCTAAAAATAATCCTCAAACAGTATACATTGGAAAAGGTTTGGATTTTCATGTAAGAATAAACCTGATTAAACTATTGAGAAAGTACAAGCATGTCTTTTCTTTGTCATATGATGACTTGAAAGCATATAGAGAAGACCTTTTCCAACACGAAATTCCTTTGAAGTCTGATGTCAAGCCATTCAGGAAGAAACAAAGACCTATTAATTCCTTGTTGGCTCCCAAGATGCAACAAGAATTGATGAAACTCAAAGATGCTGGGATAATCCAGCCTATAAGACATTCAACATGGGTATCAAACCTAGTGCCAGTTAGGAAGAAAAATGGTGACATCAGACTATGTGTTGATTTCAGGAACCTAAATATTGCTTCATTGAAAGATAATTATTCACTGCCAAATATGGAAGCAATGTTGCATAAGGTTACTGGTTGTGAATTGTTGTCCATGATGGATAGTTTTTCAGGTTACAACTAGGTTTTAGTTAAAGAAATAGAGCAGTATAAAACTGCATTTACTACTCCTTGAGGAACATATGTTTATATCAGAATGCCTTTCAGATTAATAAATGTAGGAGCAAGTTTTCAAAGGGCCATGGATGTGGCTTTCAAAGATTTTATAGATCTATTCATGGTCATTTATCAGGATGAATTGACTACATATTCCAAGAGGGCTTTGGATCATTGTGACCACCTGGGTAAAAATTTTAATAAAGCTTTGGAATATGGTGTTTCATTGAACCCTAAGAAATGTCATTTTGTGGTCAAAGAAGGGAAGTTGCTGGGACATATAGTGTCCAAATAAGGGATAAGGATAGACCTTGAGAGAGTAGAAGAAATTCAAAGAGTAATTGCTTTAAGAAATTTAAAAGGTGTTCAGTCCTTTTTAGGAAAGATAAATTTTGTCAGAAGGTTTGTAGTCAATTTTGCAAAAATTGTTAAGCCAATTGTGAAATTGTTGAAAAAATATACTATGTTTGTTTGGAATGAGGAAGCTCAGCAAGCATTTGAAATAATTAAAGAGGCAGTACAACAAGCTCCAGTTTTAAAATCTCCAGATTATACTAGGCCTTTCTCTTTGTTCTCATTTGCCTCATTTCATACTATTGCTGCAATATTACTCCAAAAGGATGAACAAGGATTTGAACATCCTATAGCTTTTTAAAGTAGATCCTTGCAGGCCACATAACTTAATTATGAAATAATGGAAAAGAAGGCCTATGCATTGGTTAAGGCAGTAAAACCTTTTAGGCCTTACTTGGTTTGTGCTAGGGTGCAGGCCTATGTTCCTCATTCAGCAGTAAAAGATATCCTTACACAGTCAGAGGTTACTGGTAAGAGATGTAAGTGGATTACAAGAATACATGAGTTCAATCTTGAGATCAGTATCACCAAACTAATAAGAGGGAAAGGTTTGGAAAAACTTATGACAGAAGAAAATCTAGATTTGGTGCACCTAAACCAGACAGAGACACATGATCAAGCTATTACTAGTATAGAAAGGCAGCCATATTATGTTGATATTTTTTTCTTTCTCAAACATGCTAAGTGCCCTGATCATTTATCTGAAAATCAAAAGAGAAGTCTGAAGTTACAAACTCAAAGGTATATCTTGATCCAAGGGGATTTGTTTTGGAAATATAAGAATGGTATATTGTTGTTGTGCCTTGACAATTTCTAGGCTAAGAGGGTTTTAGCAGAGATGCATGAAGGGGAATGTGGAGGTCATTTTTCTGCTAGGACCATAGCCCATAAGTTTTTGAGGTCAGAATATTATTGGCCTACCTTGTTTAAAGACACATATATTCATGTCAGAAAATGTCAACCATGTCAGAGGTTTTCCAACAAATTAAAGTTTGCAGGAGCTCTGTTGTTGAATCTAGTGAGTATTGAGGCTCCTTTTGCTATGTGGGGGATTGATTTTATTGGTGAATTTCAAGATAAATCTAGTGCATGACATAGCTGGATACTGGTGGCCATTGATTACTTTACTAAATGGATTGAGGATATCCCTACCAGGAAAGCAATGAGCAAGGTGGTTACTGAGTTTCTCATGGATAACATCTTAACCAGGTTTGGTGTGCCTAGTAAATTAGTGATGGATAATGCTATGAGTTTCAGATCAGAAGAAATGAAAAGCTTTTGTGAAAGGTATGGGATTACAATATCATACTCATCCCCTTCTCACTGACAAGCTAATGGACAAGCTGAGTCCAACAACAAAAGCATATTGAAGATACTAAAAAGGACTCTGGAACAAAATAAGAAAACATGGCACACAAAGTTGAGGTTAGCCCTTTGGGCTGATAGAATCACAACTAAGAAGGAAACTGGTAAATCCCCTTTTGAGTTGGTATATGGTTTACCAGCAAGGTTGCCAGTGAATAATTTATTGCCTGTTTACCGGTTTATACAAGAACACTTAAATATCCTTGACCCCATGCAAGATAGAATGATGCAGCTGATAGAATTGGATGAAACCAGAAGAGATAGTCAGAGGGAGAACATAGGGTTACAATAGAAAATGAAATATTTGTTTGACAAGAGGGCTACTGACAGAAAGTTTCAGGCTAGTAACTTAGTTCTCCAATGGAATGCAAGGGCAGAAGATAGAGGTAAGCATAAGAAATTTGAGTCTTTATGGTTAGGGCCTTATTTAATCTTAGAACATTATGGAAAAGACTCGTATTTGTTGAAAGATATGGAGGGAGAAGGTTTTGAGTTGCCTGTGCATGGGCAATTTTTGAAGCCTTTCTTCAAGTGAAAATCATTGCAGTGCACAAGTAAATATGTATTATATGTTTAGTCTTTTTCCTATTTGTAAATTCTGTAAATATTCCCCTCTTTTCCTCGGTTTGTTCTGTTCCTTTTTGTGGTGGTCTGCAATGAGAGATTCTATGGTTCTTTTCCATAAACCTTGTTTAGCCAATCCTCATCAGAGCCACTATTGGTTGTATTTCAGGTTTTGCCTTCTTTTTCCTCTGTTCTGTGGTCTTCCCTCTCCAGGTTTTCATGTTTTCATGTTTAAAAGCCTAAAAACCTATGAAAATGTTCAAAGTCTTAAACCCTATCTTGTTCAATGTTCAAATTTGAAGAAAAACCTAGGGCATTGTTCATTTTATATTTCTCAGTTACTTTTTGTTCCACTTAAGTCACGAGCTCTATTATAATCACTTAGTAGCACAACTGAAGATAGCATATTCCTTTTTATCCCCAACTTTGTGATTAGCCTGTGTCATGTAGTCTCATACAATAACCAAATATTCCCTGTTCTTTCCCAGACTTTGCGATTCACTCTGGGTCACGTAATCACTGAATCTTTTGAATAGAGCCATAATATGTCAGTGAGCCCACAAACAGGTCGGGTGATCGCAAGATGTTTTCCATAGTTAAGAGTTTATTAAGAGACTTTGCGATTACCTTTTGTCGCATAATCACTAAATGAGTTTAATATAAAGTGTGATGCATAGCCTTTAGTCATGCAGTCTCCAGAAAAGAGGCCGGTTAAGTTCAAACTATCAAGACTTGGCAACTAACCTTTTACGGTTTGGGATAAAGCACAGTCGGGTTTTCGCCAGATAATTCAGTTTGCAAATCAAAAGAAGACATCAGTCAGGAGGTAAGTGGATTCTAGAATGGTTGCTTAAAGATATAAGTGTATTCAACAACTACGAGACTACTTAAGGGTAACTACTAGTCGCAGGGTCTCGGAATGTTTTAAAGGTATGATCAGTTACTTGGTGATTAAGCGACAGCCGTCAAATGAAATTATGAAAAGATCCTACGGTAGTCGCCAAGTCTGAGAATAAAAGTCCCTAAGGAGAAAATTCCTCATGACTCAACGGATAAAGGTATGTCGCAAGGTTGCAAGATGACTTTAAGGGAAGACTTCTTTGTCGCGGTGTCTCATGAAGTTTTTGGCATTCAATATTTTATTTGGCGATTGGGCAACTAAGGGTTGTTGCGAAGTCTAGCAAAAGAGAGATAACATTGGGTGACTAAGAAATAACTGTGAAAGATAACACTAATTGTTAGTCGCATAGTCTGAGAAAAGGACGTGGGTTAGTGATAACCACTAGTGACTTAGATTTGCCTTGTGTCACGTGATCGCCAAATGTGACTCTGGTTAGTAAAGGTAAGGTAGTTACATAGTCGCTATGTCTTCGGATAAATCATGGGTTGAGGATTGGGATCAGCGACAGAGA
The DNA here is from genome assembly GCA_018584345.1 of Thuja plicata. Taxonomy (NCBI): domain Eukaryota; kingdom Viridiplantae; phylum Streptophyta; class Pinopsida; order Cupressales; family Cupressaceae; genus Thuja; species Thuja plicata. The sequence goes on along the minus strand of MU225677.1, from coordinate 2,253,749 downwards.
AAATGAATGCAGTCACCTTGTTGCTTGATGATGATTTTTGTAAAAAAGCACCAGTATTAAATATGTTAGTGTGAATTATTTGGCGACCAATCAGATTTCCATATTTTGATTACTGTGCAGAAAAAGGGTAGCTGAGATGTATGACAGAGGGCCAATCCAAGGGTGACATGTCAGCTCATTCAAATTTTACAAGGTTTAGCCAAGGATTTAGTTTTACAAATTTGATTTTCCTGTCACACTCAGGAAACTAGGGCTAGGTTTTCAATTATGTTCACAGTATGTGGAATTTAAGATAGAATTGATGTTCTGAGAATCATGAGCAATGTACTTCGAATGGTTATTATAAGGAGATGATTTCTTGTTCATTTACATTCACCTTACTTTCAGAGTTGCTAAACATAAAGAGTTCAGTTGCCAAAACAGAGTAAATTAAAAGGATTTGCAGAGTTCTCTATGATTTAAAAGTTCATTGTTCCCAAAATTGTGCACGGAACAGTCTGTGAAGTCTCTGTGATAGATTTGTTTTAATGCCAGTAGAGAAGAGGGAATTCAAACACTAAAAACATGAGCAGAGCAGTGAGTGTAGCTTTGACCAGTCGCGAGAGTGAGAGGGTTGAGGACAAGGCAAAGGGAAAAGTGAACTATTTAGATGAATTCCTCCGTCTCCTCCCTGGTTCTACACAAAACAAAATGGTCAATGAAAATGTGCTCATTGATGAATATAGAGATGGTCAGGATGCTACTACTCCAGGCACAACAGGTTTTTCTCTCTTCAACTATTTTTACAAAAATTCTGACAAGCCCATCCCAGTATCAAACCCTTGGACTTGTGGTTTAGCCAGGTTAATTGTTCCTGATGTCTTCCTGGATGTAGACTTGTTTTTAGACCTAGCCAATCACTATGATGTTTTATCTAAGACCATCAAGAGGGATGATGGCACTGCCCTATTAATTTTAAACAGAAATTTGTTCATGCAAGCCTTCGGCTTATACAACACCATGTATACCAAAATTGACATGACAAAGCAAAAACAGAGGTATACTATGAAGCCTGGGATTGCTAGGAGCCAGTTGTTGAAACATATGTTAAAAGAAGTGAGAAAATATTTAGATCCTATGTCCGGGGACAGCCCATATTACTACAAGGATCTACATTTTTATATCAAGTATGCTTCATATGCCCTTTGTAGAGTGCTGGGAATAGATGGTGACGCAGAAAAGATTGATGCAGGGATTCTGATGATGGTGTTGGAACTACAAGAGGTCCACTCCAATACCAGTTATGATTATATTCAACACATCATAGATGAAATGCATGAGGGTTTCATTGCAACCCAGAAGAGAATGAAGAACCCAAAGGAGAAGGAGCCTAAATTTTTACATTACTCAGTTCTTATGCATCTCCTTTTGCATTTCAATTTTGTCATTATGGATGTTAATAATTGAACCCCTCAGAGATTTTATCAATTAGGACCAAATCCTATCCAATTTTGGGTGAGGGTTTGAAATTACACTTCTAGGGAGTGTGACTATTGTGCCTTTCAAATTTGGATTGTATATCCAATAGTACAGAGTTTGGAAACTAGTAGAACAAGAATCCCATTAAAAGTTATACAACTGCTTAGGCCCTGTGAGTATACAGATAGTTGGCGTGGAAAGCATAATTGAGGTGACTTCTTTTTAGAAGAAAATTACACAGTCATCAGGGTATATGGGTGTATCCACTCACCTCATCTATTACCATATTATGTGCCAGCAAGGGTGGTAGAAGTGGAGTTTATATGGCAGCTATTATTGACAGACAATAAGGATTTTGCGCCACATAAGAAGGAAAATTTGACCCCTAGGCAGTTTAAGATTTCTAACTTCACAATTGGCAAGGGTGCCATTGATGCAGTAGGTCAATGGTTGGAAAGATACAGGATGGGGGCAGCCCCTTATAGATACATTGACCTAGAAGGTTTTATGGTAGGGGTAAGGAGATTGTATACTCCTACAATCCCCAATACAAATGTCCACTGTGAGTGCATAGAAGAAGATGCAACAAGGAATCTCTTGGATGAAGATGATATTCATAAAAGAAGATTAAGGATACAAGAGTTGTTAAAACTTGAGAAGCAAATAAAGATAAATGGGTTGGCTTTTGGGGGTTTCTACCCTGACCTCCCATATTTTGACAGAATTAAAGCCATGATAGACAACTATTATGTGCTTATAGAGAAACTAGATACAGTTCTTGACAAGAAAGGTGCTCAGACACCTGATCATACAAAATCTGAATATAATAGTAGTAGTGACAGTGATTATGCACGTCCTACTATGCATGCTTCATCATAGCAAGATATTTCTGAAATACCACAGTTACAGGGAGCAGAGGGTCATATTATAGATTTGACAATTGCTACCCAACCAGATGATATAGAAGAACCTGCTTCAAAGAGGCAGAAATTAGAGATAGGTCAGCCTTCAACTGAAGGGCAGAATAAGAAGAAAGATAAGGCTAAGGCCTTAGTACCTGGAAATAGGTTATATGATCATAACCTAAGAAAAGCAATAAGGGAAGGTAAGAAACAGTAGCCTAATTTGGATGATGAGGTTGAAATGCCCCTTAAGGCATGTATTGATGAGAGATTGATTCATCAACAGGAGTTTTTAAATGAGGATAATTTTCTAAAAACTGAGGAGTTTAAAGACTTCCTGAGATCATACAAGAAAGTACAAATAAGAGCAGAGTTAACAGTTGATGACAAAGAAACCATAACTATTGAGGCATTGATGGCTCTACAAAATTATGATCTTAAAAATGAGGATATTTTGCTAGAGGATGCCAGGAAATTAGTATTGGGAAGTGGAATACTATTGGTTGAGGGTTGGGATTTAGCATCCGCCTTCATTATTGATCAAATAAGGAAATAGCTAGATCTCAAGATGGCTAGTGAAGTATAGATGGGCGATGTGATAAAAGGATTTGGGTATAGTCCAAAGTCTTAGGCCTTTGCAATGTGGAGCCTGTGCCCAAAAGACCAAAAGCCCCAAGTAGTGAACATTCAAGAGAATATGGTGGGCAATCAAATGGTCTAGACAATGCAAAACATAGGGGATTTGGAGATATCCCAAATCATGACACATTGGGCTCACTTGAATGAAGACAAGACTAAATAATTTTCTGAAAGGTGCAGCACATTTTTGGAAGAGACTAGTGCATTGGCAAAAGATAGAGAAATGTGCCGAGTGTAACTTTATCAGAGGGATCAGATGATAAAGAAATCAATGGAAGAATTGGAAACAAATCCTGAGGTGATGTATGTACCACAACCCCTGAAAATTGAAGACAAAGCAAAGTCTGAAGAGGTGGTTGAAGAAAAGGCTGAGGAAGAAAAAGGAAATGCAATTGCATTAAGAGCATTCAAGGGTGTGCTGCAACATAGAATTGATATCTTGAAAGATAAAGCTGATGTTATACTCAATGCTTATAACAAATTGCCAGCTTTGCACATGGAGGTAATGGGGTATTTGGATATCCTTAACCCCTATTTTACTAAGTGGTCTACTAGGGTGTAGTTATTTGAAAAGCTAGCATCATTGCAATCCCTGAGATCAGATTTGCTAGAGATAGTGACTGAAGTTGAAGATGAGATCAAAAGAGTTAATATTTCTCTCTCATTCTTTAAGGGAAAATTGAACCAAATTGAGGTAAAGTTAAGCCTCTTTTCTGATGATTTTAACAGATTCATA
>MU225677.1:2208959-2236531 GCA_018584345.1 Thuja plicata | reverse complement strand
TATATTTGGGTTTGTAATCAGATTTGAACTTCTTGACTCTTGTGGGACACTTAGATGCAAAGTGACCAATCTTGTTACATGAAAAGCATTTGAATGGAATTTGTCCTTCATATTTTCCTTTTCCTTTCTTTTCTCTTTTAACAATCATAGAAATTATTTCTTCTAGTTCTTCATCAACTTCTTCTTTGTCATTATGATTGGAGATGTGTAAGGATTTCTTACCATGGATTGAGGCTTTGAAAGTTGTTTCACTTTTAGGTTCAGTCTTCAATCTTGATATCTCAAATGCAGAGGTTTTGCTGATCAAAGTCTCTCTCTTGAAGTCTTGTGAGAATTGCATGGTTTCCTCTAGAATACTTATCTTGTTTTCATAGTCTAATGTTAAAGTAGTTATCAACTTGTCCATTATGTCTTCTTCTGATATTTCTCCACCATTGTTTCTGATTCCAGAGACTGCTTCATTTATCCTTTGATTGTAAGCTCTAATGTTCTCTTTAGGTAACATCTCAAGACTGTTGTATTTCTTTTTCCATGTCTTCCTGCATGCATTCTTTTCTTGAATATCTCCTTCAAACATATCTTCTAAATACTTCCATATGGTATATGCTCTGTCAATTTTCTTGATCTCTAAAAATTCACTGTTGAATAAGGCACTGATTAGGGCTTCTTTAGCAATAACATTATTGGTAAATGTTTCCTTTTGTCTATTAGTAGCATCATCCTTTGCAAGGTCTTTTAGAGATGGAATTACAACTTCTTGTGTAGCAATTTCAAATATCTCAAAGCCAACACACTATAGATGTGTTATCATTTTGTTTTTCCAATCCAGATAATTTTCTCGATCGAACTTAGGGCTTTCTTTTCTGAAGTAAGACATCTAATCTACCTTAAGCTAATAGGCTTCTTCTCTAAGGCACTTGGCTCTAATACCAATTGTTAGAATAGTCCCAAAGGATAACTAAGAGGGGGTGTGAATCAGTTATCCATAACTTTAATTTTTTTCTTCTTTAACTTCAAAATACAACAAAGTAAATGCTTAATCAGATAACACACAACACACAATTTGATTACGGGGAAACCAAATGGTAAAAACCCCAGTGGGAATTAGCACCCACAATGAACTATAATTGTTTATAGTAATCCCTATTAGAAGATATTTCAACGCTGTTAGGAGTTGTACTTTAAAATGAAATAAGTATAGTGACCTAGTTAAGGGTCTGACCCTGTTAGGAGTCTTTTACAAATAACCCTGTTAGGGGTGGTGGACTCACTGTCCAAAAGCTCACCGCTTAATGGTGAAGGCTACAACCTTCTATATAAAAAATATACACTATATCTGATGATGAACTATAGAGTAGACCTACTGTCTTTATCAGTTCTAGTATATTACAATCTTTCACTTCTTCTTCACATAGACTATTGATGAATGAACCACATCTGATATTCTGCTCTATAAATCTTCTATCACTTTTTGTATCATTCACACTTAGTGTATCATAACTCACTTGCTATAAGTATCTTTCTCAAAGTATGAGATCATGGGACCTGTAAGACAACTCTTCATAACATCCTTTTCAGCTCTACTAAGCATGCAAGCATAATTACAACCATGCAAGTATAAACTGAATAGACGTGATGCTTCACTAAGTCAGCTTCACCAAATCAACTCAAATAACACAATCTTGATGTAAAATGATAGGCATGTTTAACCAAAGATAGTTAACTAATAACTAACCATGAATATATTCATGCATATCATGAAGATAGGCGCAACTCAAGAAACATGTCAAATACATCAGCTCTGTACAGATACACTTCCAAAACTGTAACTGCCAATAACAGAATTACACAACTTGATTGAAACATCATATCTAGATTTACGTGTATGAACATAATATAATAAAAATGTCAACAACATGTATCTAACCACACAAGTATTCATGTCAACATTCTCATAAGTACATAAAGAATTACTACTATGTATTATATGTTGTCATCAATGACAAACATACAATCAATCAACTGAACAGAATCAAATCTCCAACATCCTTATCCTTCATACCTTCATCATATTTCCATCTCAAATCTAAGGTAGAAATATTTATCAAAGTGTTAAAAGGATCCTTATCATTAGCAAACACATTAATCTTTCCACTTGAGAACATCAGTCCATCTTGATTGGTCAATACAATCCTATCTTTCTCAAGATCATAGGTCTATCTTTGAGTAGGAAAGATCATCATCATTAATCCTTATTTTTTTCACCTTATCGGATCCTATTTCACTGAGGTTTGTCTTAAATCTTCATCATTAATAATTATCAATCCAATATTGAGACTTTGTCTCTTTATCCAATCAATCAAACACATTCAATCAATTAATTAATCCTTTTATCAATCAATCAATCAATCAATCCTAATCGATCATAAATCCATTTTTCTCCTAATTTCTTCATCAAATCAAACAAATCGATCCAACCCTTGATCATAATAAAATTTAATCCAATCACCATCAAATCAAAGCAACCTTTGAGGCCATGCCCTCACATAAAAAATCAAAAAACATTTCTCCTAGACTAATATCATTTCCTCATCAATTTTTTCTTTCCAAACATCCCTCATTTATCTTCCAATCCCATCCATTACATTCATCCACCTCATATTCTAATCCAATTTTAAATCTTCCTTTCAAACATCATGAACCTAGATTGGATTCACAAAGAGATCAATGACCTTCAAATGAAATATTCCAATCCTCCCCCTTCAATCCAACCAACCTTTCAAATACTCCCATCAACTTCATATCTTCTTCAAACTATTCACCTCCTAGCCATCCAAAATTTTCTCCTCAACACCCCACATCCAATCCCACCTCTTCTTCAATTACTTATCCTTCTTCCACCTTTGACAAGGGAAATCCATCTCACTATCCCCCTTCTACATATGATCACCTTTCCCAAGAGATCCAAGAACTTCAAAACATTGTCCTAAAAATGTAAAATTAAAAACATTGTCCTCCATCTAATCCTATACCTCCATATAATCCTAATCCTCTGGGGTGCTTATCATCCCCTATGAAATTATTTGATTGGGTTGACCAAATAGCAGAAAAGTATACATCGCTAACTCCAAACAAAGTTGTCCAATCCCCATATCAATCTCTATTGCATGAAGACATACCCCTATCTCGTAAGCCTCCTAAATCCTCAGTTCCCACAAAATTATTTAGTGATTGGATCTATGAAATAACAAAGAATAATTGATCCTCAAATCCAAGTGAAGTCATCAAATCCCCTTAAGTAATGAACCTATATCCCAAGATAAGTCACCCATCTCCCTTGAATGAAAATATATCCCCATCTCCTAAGCCCCATGCTTCTTCCATCCCTCCATATACTCCAATTAGTTATCTTCCACCTCTCCATTCTATCAAATATAAATATTTCAATCCATCCATCACACCATCCCCACAAGCCACAAAACATCAATACCCTATTCAAAATCATGCAAACATGGATTCCTCTCCTCCTCTAGATCTAAGCATTCCTCAATCTTGTGACACTCCTCCATCTCATGATCCCTCCCCATCTTTTTAAACCTTCCCAAATGAAGATCCCAGCCTTCCATCCCAAGATTAACCTTGTGACCCTATTCCTAATCAGGAGTAAGACCTCCCTTACACATTTCCATTTGAAGACTCCAAACTTTCATCCCAAGATTCCCCTTGTGATCCCATCCCTAATCAAGATCAAGACATCCCTTTCATATTTTTGTTTGAAGATTCAAGCCTTCCATCTGAAGATCCTACCCCATCCAATGATCCCACTCTATCCAATGATACCTTTTGTGTTATATCTAATAATCCCTCTCCATGTCAAGATCAAGTAACTTCATCTCCTAAGTCTGTCTCCTTTCATGATATCCTTCCATACAAATATCCCATCATCCCTTGCACTCCACCACATAATCATCCTCAAAGTCAAGATCAAAGTACCCCTTCAACTTCATTTCATGATCCCAATCTATCCTAATATCCTACTATCCCTTCCAATCCCCCTAAAGAGCCTAATCCTCCATATGATCCTAATCCTCCAAAAAACCTCATCACATTTAGCCAATCCACCCATGAACCTCATACATCTATGCTCAGTTCATACACCTCTATCCAAAATAGCTTCCTTTAAGAGCCTATCATTCCTTCCACCTCCTCACCCCATTCACATGGAATCGCATATTGTGTTCAAAGTAATAAGTATCCCACTAAAAAAAAATTTCTCAAGATCTTGGTGTGCCTTCCACCCCTTCCATATCCAAAATTCCTCCATCTACATTCAAATGTCCCCATCACCCATCCTCCAAATCTATATTGGGCCCTTATGTTCCAAAAATCATCCCTTCCCCCTCCAAATCCATTTTGGGCCCTTATATTCCAAAAATCATCCCTTCCTCATCCACATCCATTTTGGGTCATTATATCCTAAAATCAAACCCTTCATCCCTTCCATCCATTTTGGGTCCCTACATACCTCCATCACCTCAAATCCCCAAGAAAGATCAACAAAGGCACACACCTTTGCATTTCTTCCAATATTCATCCTTCATTCTTCCATCCATAAACTCTCCAAAACATCTATCCTCATACACCCATACCCTGGCTAATGGAAACAAATTGAATATCAAAGCTAAAGTGGATAAAGTTAAAAATCCATAAAAATCAAAGGATCAACATGTCCCATATAAAATACATGTTCAAAAAAAGAAAAATGTGATCCAAAAGAAAGAAAAATTCAAAAGGCCACAAAGGCCCAAAAATAAATTCATGTGGATTCCTACGCTACTTATTGAAGCAATGCATATCAAAGAAAAATCAAATTTGACATCCAAACTTGCTAACACAAAAGCTTCATCCACTCATAAGTCCTCAAATCATCCATTTCCAAATCCATTTTGGGTCCTTATATCTTAAAATCCACCTTTTCTCCTCTATCTCATTCACTATATCCTCTTCCACCACTCCACCACCCTTCAAGGTGTGTGCCAATGACGATCTTTCCAACTCCTTCTTGAATTTATTCACTAGTTTTCCAACCTTCCATGCATTATCCACCAATCCTTCCCCATCCTCCCCTCCCATTAATCCAATCACATGCATAAATCCTTATTCCACCCTTAATATCCCCCATCCATTTCATTCCTATTCCCCCCAATCCTACCAACATCTATGAGCAAAAAAAATGTAAAAAAAATATTATAAAATGTCCTAAAAAAATCATCATCTAGGTGAAAAATTGGAAAAAATCTGCCTTCATGATATAAAAAAGGACATATCAAGGGATACCATCCACAGAACTAGATGTTTGAGTCCTTCTACCATCTTCCTCATCACATATCCATTGTCTTCCAAATCCACTCATATATCCATTCGCTTATCCTTATCCCCTTGCACTCTACACTTGGGGGTAAGCTCCATCTATACTATCCTACAAAATATATCTTCCATACCCCCTATCCCACATCCATCATCCTCTCTAAGTACATCATCCATTTCCCATCTTTGATCTTTACTATCATATTCATTCCCTCCATCCACATCCTTCATGTTACTTAGTCATTATCCATCCAACATCCATAATCTTATATTAGTCTATCCACATTTCCATGTCTTTGATCTTGGTTATCCCATGAATTTCCTCTATACATTATCTATTATCCTATTCCATTCATATCCTTTATATCATTATCCCCTTTCCTATTCATATCCTTCATCTCATATCTCTTAACCCAATCCATGTCACTTTCATGTCCTTTCTCTTGCTTAAAATCTAGTGGTATTACAATATCCATGCATGCTTTGGATAACACAATCTTTTTTCCCCTCCCTACACATCCTTATATGCTATCCATCTATCCATATCTTCATCCTTCATCCTTCCACCTCTAGTATGGGGGAATCTTTTGCAACATAGTCCTTGGATCCTGCTATACTTATTCCCCATCTTCTAGTATTTCACTCACATACCTTACACACAATCCTTTATCTCCCATCTTTGCACATTTCACTTTCCTACCTTTACTGTGGTACATTTAACTCCTTTTCTACATAGTTCTTGGATCTCTTTCATCCATATCCCCTTATGATAGTCTTCCATATCCTACAATTACCTATCTATTCCATGAAATCACCTCTCCATCTTTCCATATACCTTGGCTCTCCCTTGTCCTTGGTGTTAATCCATTTGCTCCTTCATCCATTCTCCTATCCAATCTCATCTATTTGATTTTTCCTTTCCACCTCCTATCTAATCTTTCATCATCCTTTCATCTTCTTCAAATCATCTTGCCTATTAAATTTCTTTAACTTCTAATCCAATCTTCCTCTCATATAATTCAATTCTCTTACCTTCTCATCCCATTCTACCTAACTAGTGTTGGTGTATAGAGGTGAATTAGAGATGGATGTCTTTTCCTCCCTCATATTATCGACGCAGTTGTTCCCCAGATTTTTCTATTGGGGTTTGGGGTAGTGCCCCTTGCGGGGTCCAAGGGGCAGAGCCAAAAATAAATTGATATTCAAAAGAGGCATCTAAAGTCATTTTTCCTCCATTAGCCAACATATTTCTAAAAATCTTAAAAATCATTAAAAGTTCAAAAAATCTTAAAAAATCAAAAAAGGAACTTGAAAAAATCTTAAAAATCATAAAATCAAAAAAATCAAAATATGATTATGAAAAATTCTAAAAAAATTAGAAAAGGATCTTGAAAAAATCTTAAAAATCATAAAACGTTCAACAAACCTAAAAAAATCAAAATATGATCTTGAAAAATCTAAGAAAATCAGAAAGTGATCTTGAAAAAAATCCTAAAAATTAAAAATTGATATAAAAAATAAAAATAAATCCTCACATTCTTCCCTCGCTGGTTCTGCTGCCTTTTGGTGGGCGGGCAGATGTGCCTACCCTTGCGTGAAGGTAGAGCTATCTGTCTATTGACGGGTGGCTGCACCTGCCCTTCTCTGGGGGCGGAGCCACCCGTTTACGGGCGGGGGGCTTTGCCTGCCTCTATGCGTGGGTGGAGCTGCCCGTCTATTGACAGGTGGCTGCGCCTGCCCTTGTGCGGGGATGGAGCCACCTGTCTACGAATGGGTGGTTGCGCCCACCTTTGCGCGGGGGCAGGGCCGCCCCTACAAAGGGAAGAGCCACCCATTTATTAACGGGTGACTACGCCCGCCCTTGCACAAGGGTGGAGCCATCTTTGTGTCGGGCAGGCTGCCCAGTGATGGATGAGCGACTCGACCTTGCCCCCCCTTTCTATCAAAAATAAATTTTTAAATTTTTTTAAAAAATCCTTAAAATCTCTAAAAATTCAAAAAAATAAAAAATCCCTCAAAATCTAAAAAATAATAAAAATGTAAAATATCTAAAAATTCTCATAACACAATAAAATTTAACAATCACAAAATTTAAAAATAAAAAAAATAAAAAAAATAAAAAACTTCTTTAAAGGCAAATAAAAAATCAAAACATTCTTAAAATTGCAATAAAAGCAAGTGAGATCAATCCTAATCCATGCACTCCAACTCTGCAATCTAGCATATCAATCTTTAATCATATCATCATGTTAATCTGAATCAACTAGTAATCAATTGCTCAAATTTTTTATTGCAATCAACATCATAAGATGTATCCTTCCTAATCCTTTGGATGTGCATTTATCTTATCGTTAACATTGTCATCCCTAATCAACCATCGTTAATCAATCAATGATTAATTGGTTTTCAATTGCCTAGGGGCAACATATTGGTTTGCTTTTGGTTTGTTGTGCATGCTTGCTTGTTTCTTGTATGTGTTAGTATTTTTATCATTATCCCTTTTATCACGTACTTGGAAACTTATCATCTTGGTTCCTCATACCTTGGTATATATCGTCAAGTACCATATAAAAATCTAGGTTGTGCTCCCCAATGTTTACATAATTCATTTGCATTGCATTTTAGATAGATTGCATTTTTGCATAGTGAGGTCTATTTTTATCCCCTCCACCCTCTCCCTTGTTTGTATTCTCCTCATACCCATTTTGAGAGCACATTCATGTTCTCCAAACCCATATGTCCTTTCAAGGGGGCATACCACTATCTCCTTGTCATCCTTTCCTCCTGTGATTGGGGCATCTTCCTCTTTTCTTTTCTTTGATGCGATGTTGATTTCGACACCACATCAAAGAGGGGCAAAATGTAGACATCCTAAAATGTCTTAATTTCTCTATCAATTAGATTATTGATTTAATTATTTCACTTAGCCTTTTTAAAATTAAATAAATTTTATTTATTTAATTTTAAGTATTTTCCTCTATTATTTAAATAAATATTATTATTTATTTAGATAATTCATTATCCTTTTCTCTTTTAAATTAAATAAATTTTTAATTTTGAGTCATTTTCTTCTATTTATTAAATAAATTTTTTATTTTTATTTTATAAATTCATTAATCCTTTTCTTCTATGTTCCTAACCAATCATGTGCAACCACATGGATCATCTTCAAAATATTGAGCTTGTGACACTTGTCACTTGTCTTTTCATTTGGCCTTTCAAAAAGTCAACCCCCTTCTATTTAGCCACTTAATCCTAGCCACTCATCCCTTTTGCCTCTTAATCTCCTTCACTCCCACCAAAACCCTACCTAACCTTCAATCTTAGCCACTCATTTTCCACCTCTTAATCTTAGCCCTTCATTTTCATAATAAAATCCATAAAAGGAGGCCTCACTCCTGATTTTGAAACTGGTAGTTAGTGAATTGAGCATTCTTGCACGCTTGAGTACTTGAGAACTTTAGCATCCTTAGAAATTTAGTTCTTCATAGTTGCTGCATTTAATTTTAGTTTAGATTTCATTTCAAAATCTAGCTATTACATGCTAGGTAATGGAATCAATCTTGGTTTAGTTAATCTTGCATTTTCATTCTACATTGTTATTGTATTTTCATCTTTATCATGTGAAGCTTGGGGCAACTTCCTCATGCTTGTTCTCAATCCCTTCACCATCTTCTACTTTACATCACAGTGGTATTTATTGCATTTTGTTGGGAGAGCACACCCACAAAATCTCTAAGAGCAATCAAACAAGTCTTGGGTGCACTTCTTTTAGCTCATCAGAAGTTGTAGTGAAAATCTAGTTGTATTTCAAGTTTTTAGCATGCTTTGATTACTTTGTATCTCTTGTCTTTGCATATTTTGACTTGTGCAGCTACAGGTATTTTTATTGCATACACTTTCAAATTAGTCCAATCCTATCAAATCTTGTCAATCTTATTATCATTAGTTCAATTTGTCATCAATCTCATCATCAATCTAGGGCATTGTCAAAGTTCATCGATGCCTCATCATTTTAAATCAATTAAAGGCATTGTCAAAGTTCATCTATGCATCATCACTTTCCACCTTATCTAAAAATCAAACCTTATCAAATCATTTTAAAAATCAATCAAGGCATTGTCAAATTTATCGGTGCCGCTTCAATCAATTTAACACATTGTCAAAGTTATCAATGTCATTCCTAAATCATTTCAAAACTGTCAAAATCATTCTGAACCCTCATCAAAATCATAAAAACCAAATTGATTTTATATCAACATCATCATTTCAGTCAACAATAAAATAATTTGTCCTTTTGGGATAATAACCCATAGTTTATCTCTATGATCTAGTTTTGAATAAATAAATTAACTTTATTTATTCCATCTTTTCCATGTCTCTACAATTAATTAATTGGCTAATTTCATGCATTATGGGATTTTCTAATTCCTAATTATAATTTTGGTGGGAACTAATGAGTTTTTAAATCCAAAAATTCCTTGCCCCTAATTGTGCTTACATCTCCTATAATCATGCTTCATGATTTATTACATCTATCCCTATCCATTTCCCCCTAATTGTGCTTCTTGGTTTCCTAATAATTTGCCTCCACTTTCTTCTTCCAAATGCCCTCAATTTGTGCATTTGATTATGATTCCAATTGTGCATTCAATTTTTCATAATTATGATAGTATTCTAATTTACACATTCAAGTTTCCAAATTTGCATTTTGGTCTCTCATCCTATAAATTGAGATGAATTTCTCTCAAATCCTAGAACCACACTCCTAGTATTTTATTTCTATCACTTTGATTTCAAGTTGTTGATGCATTTTAGTCATTATCAAGAGCTACATCTATACACTTCAATGGAGAAGAAAGAAGAACATGAAAGCTACATTTGAAGGGGGTTTTATGTTTTTTTGTGTTTATGTTTTTACCTTCTTTTCAAATAGATTTTATGATAGGTTTAGATTAGGTTTCCATGATGTTTTGAGGTTTTGTGCTTCATCTTTTATGCATTTTGACCCTTTTTCTAGTCCTACATTTGGTGATCCCGATGTGAAACATGAAAAGTAACTGATTTTGGGTGTTTTCTAATGTGTTTGTAGGCCCTAGAAGAAACCTGTGCACTTGGTTCTAGATTTTGCACACTTGGTTGGGTTCCTGCACACTTGGTTATTTGTTCTGCACACTTGGTGCTAAGATTTGCATAGTTGGTCATGACAACTATGAACTTTGTGTTTTAGGTTGCTATGTTAGGGTTTAGGGCTTAGATTTATAGTTTAATATTTCCTTCTTTCAGTTTTCTCTATTTTGAGGATAAAATGATACCTAAAAAGAACATTCAAATTTCCATTTGGTGCTTTAAAATGAATCACATCCAGTTAGGTTTCAAATTCAAAGTATTTTAATCAATTTTCTTTCAAATCAAATCCAATCTACATATAAGCTAATTAGGGGTTTTCAAATTGGTTTTAATCTACTCAAATCATTCCAAAATAGCATAAAATGAACCCTAATTATATAGTTATTGATTCCTATATGATTAATTTTGTCAAATTCTTAAATTCTACAAGTTTTTAGTCAAATTTGGGTCTGATTAGAAGTTGTGCACTTGGTCAGATGTTCTACGCACTTGAATAGTGTTTCTATGCATTTGGCTCTCTATATTGTGTAGTTGGTCAGGGTACTATGTAGTTAGTCCTCTATTCTATGCAGTTGGTTCATATTTATGTACAACTTGTAAATTTGGTCATTTTGATGCTTTGTTCTAAGTTTTTGCATTTGCAATTCTGCTACTGCACTTGATATACATGATTTCTGTGTTACTAATGATTTGTGCAACATTTTGGCGATCGTGGGATGGAGGCTTGTGTAGACCTTATGGAAAGACATGTTGTCAATTAGTGCCTAAACACTTAGTCACTTATATGGTTACAGTGTTGACCGAGCCAACAGCTTGAAGTGTAACCTGAGAAGTTACAGTGTCGCTCAAGCAATTCCAGTGTCAACTGAGTAGATAGTGGCAATCAATATCACCCAAATTTCAAGTGTTACCCTAGATACCAGCTCTGAGTGATCAATGTGACCCGAGCACCCAGTGTCGCTCAAGTGCCAGAGATTTCCAGTTCACTATGACACCCAAGTGTCAGTTTATCACCCAAGTGGATTACTGGACCCGAGTATCAGTATTGGGCTGACTTAGTTCTTATTGTTTGATATTAATTTATATCATGGAAGCCAACTTATGAAGGTAATTTATTTGGATAAGATATATAAGTAAGATACTTTATTTATCCAAATGTAGTTGAGAAGAAGTGAGAATACATGCGAATATGAAATGACAGATTGATTAGAAGGCTACAACAGTAAAAGGAACAACAATGACTCATTTATCACATTCAGGTGATCAGTATTATTTTTAAGGATCTCATTCAACAAATCAAAGTTGCAGAGAAGATCATCCACTGGTTCATCCTAACAGGTGTATCAACAAAATCCTTTAACTGGGTGGACTTAACAGTCCTTTTCAAATCTCCTAACAAAGTTGCATACTTAATTGTATTGTAAAAATACTTTCACTAGGTGGACCTAACAATCCTTATTTCTCCTAACAGGGCAGGCCATCAGAAGTGGTCAATTATAAGCTTTAACAGGCTAAATTTATACTGCAGTACTAAATCTTGTGGGTACCATCCCCACCCTAGTTTTACTTTCTATTTGGAAGGTTTCTGGGTAACCAAATATTGTGTCAAGTGTTGTGGATGTTTATTGCTTTTCTGTTCCATGCATGCAATTAGATTAGACAATCTAATAAAGGATAAAAGACAATAAGTTTTATTGGTTCCTAATTCACCCCCCTTAGTCACCTAGCCTCAATATATTTCCAACAATTGGTATCAGAGCTAAAGGTTCTCTTATCAAAAGTTTAATACCTTGAGCAAAGATCAGAGGAAATGGAAATATACATACTAGAGAAAGCCATTGAAAATGAAAATATAGATCTACAAGTGGCCATGGATCAAATTAGAAAACTCAAGGAGCAGCTCTCTCATTCCCTAAAAAGAAGAAAAGATTTAGGAGTGCAAATGAATGAAAAAAATTACATAGAAGAAAGAATTGAAGATTTATGCGAAGAAAGAAGTTTTGAAAAAGCTGATGTAGCCATTGAAGACCTACTTGCAAAGAATCTCAATTTACATGAAGAAGTCAAAAAGTTGAAGAGAGAACAAGAAATCCATTAAGTAAGAATATGTGAAGTCATGGAACAAAATAATCAAGTAGAAAATGACAAAGATATGACACAAGAGGATAAGAGATTGCTAAGTACAAGAATAGAGGAGAAATAAAATGAAATCCATCAGTTGTCACTTTAGCAAGCAGAAATATGATGAATCAACTCAATAGTTCAAATCAAGAAGTTATCAATCTGAGGACTAAAAGTGAAAGATTGTAGAATGATGTCAATACTGAAAGACAAACCAATGAGAGTATGATGAATTCAAAAGTAAGCATGGATTAGTTGATAGATAAAACTCAGTTTAGACATCATGGAAATACTGGATTAGGTTATACTGAACAAGGTGAATCCTCACAACTAGGAGCTCAACAGAACAAGAAAGCTACATGTAATCATTGTGGTAAGTTAGGGCATACATCAAATAAGTGTTGGAGAAATAGAAAGTCAAATTTTAATGGTAAATTATACAGGTGAAAAAAATGGACATAGGGAAAGCGAATGCACTGAGAAACCTAAGTTTGAAGGAAAATGTTTCATTTGTAACAAACAAGATCACAAGTTTTCCGAGTGCAGAACTAAAAAATGGACCCTTGATGAACAACTAGCTAAAGAAAGTTTTTGTTAGGATTACAATACATGGAGCAGATGTTGTCATTGTGGTGAATATGGGCACATTGGTGCAAATTTTTCAAAGAGTCATCTCAGAAAAGGAATCCTACTAAGAGATGTTATGTGTGTAAAAAACTCGGTCATCTAAGCAAGAATTGCATGAATAGAGAAAAAGTAGATACTAGTTTTGAGAAACGTAAAGAAAAAGTTTCTCAAATAAGAACTCAGATGAGTCAATAGTGGGTAAGGAAGTTTCCAAAGAATTCAAAAAATGAAGGATCCAATGGCACCCAAAACAATGAATTGGGTGGATCCACCATCTCTGAATAAATATGCATGGAGACAACTGGAACTGTGCATACAAGACATCATACATTAGTTCCAAATATGCTAGCAAGTCCAAATCTGCATATTGATGCACTAGGACACATTATGGTTATAACTAAGTCAAGATCTCAATTACAACCAAGTTACTTAGGCTTAACTAAGTTAAGTCGGGTTGTATGGTTTCAAGGATGCAAAGGTTAGTTTTTTCCAAGCTTTTGAGCAAGCCTGGGAGAACTACCTGAGCTATCACAACTACTATGTACAGAGCATTTAAAGAAAATCTATGATGAAATTTCTCATAAATGGTGGAATTAAAAGGTTATTATTTAAATTTCACAGAGTGATTAAGAGATATTACCGATTACAGAGAAAATTTGTGTGAAATCTTTAGTTGCAGTGAAGTTTTATCAATCCTCCGAGCATTATGGCATCTTCATCCAAAAGTAAGGTTAAGAACGGATCTGAGATGTTAGTAAGGAATGTTGTTTGCAAATGACCAAAGTTCAAACTTCATCTAGTGATTGCAGAAGAGACAGATCTGATGGGAGCCCATTCCCAAATTCCTCCAAAGGTACTATTGATTAATGACATTTGAGCTTTCTATCATTGCACCATTCAACAGATAGGAACACTGAAGATGAATCAATCATATGACAAAATTTGTGTGGATGCAAATATAAAGGTAGAACACAAACACCTTGAAGTCAAGGGTTTAACCCATATTTTACATATGTCACATAAATTTCAGATAAATTGGATTAGGCTTTTTCTGAGCCGCATTCACGACATGAATCTCTAGTTGGAGAAACCAGTGAAGGTAACTAAGACAATGGTACACCATGTGATAGGGTACCCAATGCTCTACAAATCCAAGGCAAAAAAAAATCTACCTCAAGATGACATAGCCAAGAAGACTCTTGTCGAGTGGGATGAAAGAGGCATCAGGTTGAATGGAGTCACAGACATGGAATTGAAGTTTGGTATTCATGTGATTGCACACAAAATATATAGTTAAAGCCAACCAAACTATGTACCATGTGAGGCTGTGGACTTGGCATACAAGGTGGTCAAGAACAATCTTTCATTTGACCTTACCAAGTTGTCACTCATCCAATTGAGAAAAAAACATGGAGAGCATCCAGGCATCCAAGACCAATCTGTGTAAGTTTGGTTCACTCTTGGTATGCATATTCTTTTATGTTTAGAAGTTTTTCCCTTCAAAAGGCATAGTTGTTTGGAAAAATGAAAAACCTATATTCTATCAAATAAATGAATTTATAGTAGAATTAGGAGATAATTTTGAGAGCATCATGGATGCATACTTTGATAATTTTAGACAGAAGATGCAAAATAGATTTAGAATTCCTAAACAATTGGTAGAAGACTATAAGGATGATATTTGTTTCCTAGTTTAATGTGACAAACTATACATTCAAGTAGTCAAGCCTAGGGTTTCATGGGTGAAACCTCTTGCATATGAGGTTAACATAGATGAGACCAGAGACATCATTGAAGCTCTTGTTAATGATCTTGTTGATCCTAAAGAACCATAGTTTGGTACTTATGAAGAAGCAAAGGGTAGAATATCTTTGGAAATTGAGATTCATAAAATCTTGAAGAGAGGAAGGAAGAGAATTGGGAAGATTGGAAAGAAATATGAAAAGTCTTCTGACTCTCCTCCTTCAATCATTGAAAGTAAAGAGGATGAAATAAAAATAGAAGATGATGTATCCAAGAAAGAAGAAGAAGAGGTAGAAGTAGAGCCTCTTAAGAAGATGAGGATAGCCCCCAAGAAAAAACCTAAGGCCTCTACCCCTTCTTTCAAAGATCCAAAAGAAGACTAAGATTGCCTAAGGAAGATGATGAAGAAGATACAGTCATATTCAAGAAGCCACCACCTAAATTTGAGCAGAAGATTGAAGAATTGAAAGGAGGTAGTGGTACATGGGATCTCTCAAATCATTGAAGTATGCTTCTAGAACCAAAGATGAGCAGAAGATTATTGAGGATGCATTAGTAGAGAAAATGGAAAGATGGAAGTATGATCCATTTGAATTGAAAAGCCATATGACTGAAGACCTTCTCAAGGAAATCACCATTCACTGGTAAAATGTAGTTCAGATTGAAAAGGACATCAAAATGAAAACCTTGTAGTAAGTCATGCCTACTATGACTAGTAAAGAGGAAAAAGATGCTATGACTCAATATGAGAGTAATCACACTCCAAGGTTTAGGACCTTTCAAATATTGAGAAAGAAAATAAAAGATGTTTTGCAGGCCGCAACATAAGATATGGAAGATAGTTTTTAAAATAAAGGAAGAAGATAAGGCAGAAAAATAAAGTATAAACCCTCATGTACAGGTCAAAGATGAAGAGTTACCTGAGGTTCAGACCATTGAAGAATCTAATGCTAAATAGATAGCAGTAAAAGAGATGGCATCCCTATCCAAATCACCTATTCAAAGTGTGTGGTGCAGGAACACCCTAAATGAGCCAAGTGTTCCTTGGGAACCTAGGGGTTCTCTCAAGGTCCTGAGAGGACTTTATTAATGTTTAGACATTGGGTTAATCTTTGGATCACCTTGTAAGGCCATAGTTCCAAGATTGGCACATTATGAGCCCTTGGTTAACTATGAGTCATTAATGATCCAAAACCCTACGAATAGTTTATTTTTGAGTTTTTAATGTTTGGAACCACTAGGGATCACAAAAATAACATCATGACCAAGTTTGGTCACTGGGTTTGCAAAATTACAAAAAATGTAAAAGTTGCTCAAAAGTTGTCAAGCAACTTTTGAGCAAACTTAACAACTTTTTGAAAACCAATTCCCAAACAATCAAGTCATTTCAAAATTTTCATGTAACCACTGGGAGTGCCTACAATATCCTTTTCATGTGGGTAGTAGGCTGATCATGCAATTTGGCATTTGAAATTAATAAAAATAACCATTTTTCTTGCATTCTCAAGAAATGGTCATTGTGTATGGTCAAGTACGGACATAAGGACATGAAAGTATGACACCAAGGGTTAGTGTTGTGAATCTTCCTTAATTTTATTTTGGTCTCATGTGTTGATCAATTTTGGTTTGAAATTTATTGAATTTACAAACTCACTGCCTGGATTGTAGGCCCTAATTCTGGGTTTCTAAGAGAATTAAGTGTATTTCCACTTTCTACCATGGGAATTCAATGACCCTTGATGGAAAGATTTTTTGTATGATTATCTCTAAGATTATACAAGATATGTTCTTCAAAATGCATTGAGATGGAGTTGAAGTGATGCCCTAGGTGTATATCCTTATGTATGCACCCATCTAGAATTAGGACAACAATCATAACTCTTACTTGGGATTTGATCAGAGGCTCTAAATCAGAGGAAGAGGCCCTTGTATACATCCTCACATGATACAATCATTAGTTTTGTATTTGGATGCATCCTAAAGGTACCACTAGTGTAAATAGATGCCTAATTAGCCCTAATTGCAAAATAAATTTTGTGTATCATTCTATCTCTTTCTCATTTCCATGTTCTAGGGCTTAAGTCCAAGGTCTTAGGCCATAAAGGGTCCCTAAATCCCTAATCAGTTAAGGGGGTTATGTGTAAGAATCTCAATTAAGGTCAATTTTACTTCTGAAAAAGGCTACAAGCATAGTCTTGGGTTTGTGAAGCAACCATGTCATATGGATTGTATTTGAGTGAAAGAACCATTGGAACTAAAGGTTAGGGACCTAAATAGACCCCAAATATGACAAAAGGTCACCCCTAGTCCCTTAAGTCATTTTTGTGGTATTGTTAAGAATTTGAGTCAAGTGCTCCTGAAGCCACTCTTCATAGTTGGTGTAGTAGGATTGGTAAAACCTAGTGATTAGGTTGACCCTTTGGGTGTTGAGGTTGTGATAGCATAACCAAGTCCTTTTCCCACACCCTTGATAAGTGTGAAGCACTTTGGCTCTGGATCAAGAAATTTTGGGGTACATTGCCCTATTTGGGTCACTTAGAGGCTTCTAGTTGCCCACTTTTCATCAAGTGGTATCAGATCTATGTCTACTCTTGAGGATGAAGATATCCCTTCAAGGGTTACAAATATTGAACTAGCAAAGATGGTGAGAGAACACAGGGCAACAAATGCAGCCTTGACAAGAAGAATCCAAGAATTGGAAAAAAAGGTAGAGAGGGGTAAAGGAGATAATTCTGGTGGTGAAGAGGGGAGTGAGTCAGAGGATGACAACCCTGATCAGGATGTGAACATTCCTAAAGACAAGAGACCTTTCATAGATGCCTTAAAATCTATGGGGAGAAGAACCATGGATGAGAAGTTGGATTTGCCAACATTTAATGGGAAGATGAATGCAGATTTGGCCTTAGATTAGATAAAGGCTTTGACAAGTTTCTTTGAATGTGAAGACATCCTTGAGAAGTAGAGGGTGAAAAAAGAAAGATCCAAGGTGAAGGGAGCAGCCCTAACTTGGTGTAATTTCATCCAAATAGAGAGGTTGAAGAATGGGAAGAGTATGATCTCTTCATGAAACAAAATTATTGCATTGGTCAAGGAGACCTATGTGCCTGAAGACTATGGGGTTCAAATCCATAGGAGGAAGCAAATCCTAAAACAAAATAATATGGATGTAGGCCTATACATTGAGGAGTTCCTAAAATTGTGTATGAAGACAAATGTGGCAGAAGATGAGGAAGAGAAATTGGCAAGATACATGAATGGTCTCAAAGTATCCATTCAAGAGGAACTTAGCTTACACTGCCCTACCATAGTGAACAAGTGATATCAAATGGCACTTAAGGTAGAGGTAAAAGTGAAGAGAAAACAAGAGTTTTGAAAAGGGAAGAGTAATTATAGTGGGAAGAACTTCATAGGGAGATGAAACTCTTGGAATAGAGGGCAATACAGTGGTAATAGAAGCAAGACCCCTGACCAAGGAGACAAAGAAAATAGTGATACAAACTTTAGAGGTAACTATAGAGGGAGAAGACCCTTAAATAGGGGAAGGACAAACACTAGAAGAGGAAATGGACCATTAAGGTATTAGTATTGTAATCAATTGGGACACCATGTAGGAAGATTCACTGAAAAGAAAAATAACAATAACCAAGGTGAAAGAAGAGCTCAACTCATTCAACAGGACAAGCTAGAAGACAATGATAATGCAAGGGACTTAGAACCAGAGGAAGGAGCATGTTTAATGATGAGACAAGTCTTCCTTAAAGTTACACAAATACAAGAACCTCTTCAAATAAATAATCTCTTCCGGACAAAGATCAAATGCAATGGGAAGGTATGTAGTTTACTAATAGATTCTAGCTCAACTGAAAATATAGTATCTTGTGAAATGGTACGGAAGTTAAACCTCCCTAAGAAACCTCATCCTTTTCATTATCACGTCTCTTGGATAACAAAGGGTCAACAAACCTTAGTGACTGAACAAGCATGGATATAATTTTCAATATTAGACTTTAAAGACAAAGTTCTTTGTGATGTTGTGGAGATGAATGCCTCCCACATTCTCCTAGACAAGCCTTGGCAGTATGATGTAGATGCCACACACCATTGTAGGAGAAATACCTACTCCATCACTAAAGATGGAAAAACATTCACTATGAAGCCCCTACCTGATACCAAAATAGAGAAGGAACCTACTATCATAACCATGGGGTAAAAAGAAATGCTAAAAGTATTGAGAGAGCTTGAAACTGAAGCCTATGTTCTAATATCCAAGCCTAGGGATAATGTAAGATTTGATAAGGATGATCCTATACCAGATGAAGTTTAAAAGTTACTCACAAAATCTAGTGCTATCACTGCTAGTGACTTTCCTACAACCCTCCCTCCTTGAGAGATATTAGTCACCAAATTGACTTAATACCTGGATCCTTTTTGCCTAACAAATCCCCCTACAAGATGACACCAGTGCAACATGTAGAGATTGCAAGACAAGTATGTGAAATGTTAGAGAAGGGACTCATCCAAAAGAGTCTCAGTCCATGTGCTATCCCACCATTTTTAGCCCCTAAAAGGGATGGAAAATGGAGATTGTGCACTGACAGCAGAGCCCTAAACAAAATAGCAATAAGATATAGGTTCCCCATTCCAAGAATGGAAGATCTTCTGGCCGAACTAGGCACTGCTTGTTACTTTACTAAGATTGATTTAAAATTAGGCTATCATTAAATTGGGATTAAGCTAGGAGATGAATGGAAGATAGCGTTTAAGACAACTGAAGGTTTGTTTGAGTGGATTTTTTTTCCATTTGGCTTGAGTAATGCTCCTAGTACATTCATGAGACTCATGAATGAGGTCTTTATTGATTTTATTGGCAAGTTTGTTGTCATCTACTTGGATGACATTATGATTTATAGTCATAGCAAAGAGAAACACCTTGATCATGTTGAGTAGGTTCTAAGGAGACTCCATCAGCACAAGTTAGTGATTAACATGGAAAAATGTATGTTTATGAAGAAGGAACTCATCTTCCTAGGATTTTTCATCTCCCAAGGCACCCTCAAAATGGATCTAGAGAAGGTTGCAACAATAGTCAACTGGCCTCCACCAAAGAACCAAGGTGATGTTAGAAGCTTTCATGGTTTAGCAACTTTTTATAGAAAGTTTATAAAGAATCTAATCCATGTGTGTGCTCCTATGTTGGACACAATAAAAGGTGGAAAGAAGACTATATTTGAGTGGAATAAAGAAGTAGTAGATGTATTTCAATATCTTAAGAGTAGGGTGGTACAATACCCAATCCTAGTACTCCCTGACTTCAACAAGGTATTCACAGTTGAAATAGATGCAAGCAACTTGGCTATAGGTGAAGTCTTGAGCCAAGAAGGTAAGGCTATAACATTTTTCTCAAAAAAATTGAATGATGCCAAAAGGAGGTATTCTACTTATGATTTAGAGATTTATGTAATGGTGCAAGCCTTGAAAAAGTGGAGACACTATTTACTCGCTAAAGAGTTCACTATTTATACTGATAACTATGATTCAAGTTTCCTAAATAGTTAGGAGAAGCTTGGGGTCAAACACATCAAATGGATGGAGCAGCTGCAGACATATACCTTCAATATTAAACACAAAAAGGAGTGGAAAACAAAGTGGCTGATGCCCTAAGTATGAGGATTGGATTAGTTGAGGAAGTTCAACTTTAGAGTGTAGGGATTGACTCCCTAAAGCACCTATATGCTAATGATAAAAAATTTGGAGAAGTTTTTGAGGTATGCACTAAAATGGTTTGTAAATACCATACTAAATTTTTTGATTTTCTTATTCAGAATGGAGTCTTGTTTAAAGGAGCCCAATTGTGCATTCCTAAATGTTCCATGAGAACAAATATCATTAAATAAAAACATTG
The DNA here is from genome assembly GCA_018584345.1 of Thuja plicata. Classification (NCBI taxonomy): domain Eukaryota; kingdom Viridiplantae; phylum Streptophyta; class Pinopsida; order Cupressales; family Cupressaceae; genus Thuja; species Thuja plicata. The sequence continues at coordinate 2,215,641 of MU225677.1, read as the reverse complement.
TGGTGGTTTAGGAGGACATTTTGGAATAGATAAGACCACTGAATTAGTGAAAAGAAGTTATTTTTGGCCAAAGATGGGGAATGAAGTCAAGAAATTTGTTGAATCTTCTACTATTTTCCAACAAGCAAAGGCTATATCCACTAACCAAGGATTGTATCAACCCCTACCAATTCCCTCTAGGCCATGGGAATAAATTTCAATGGATTTTGTTATGGGTTTGCCAAGGACAAAGTAGGGTTATGATAGTGTTTTTGTAATAGTGGACATATTTAGTAAAATGGTGCACTTTGTTCCTTGCAAGAGCACAAATGATGCCTCCCATATAGCACACCTATTCTTTAAGGAAGTGGTTAGGATACATGGCCTACCACAAATAATAGTCTCTGATAGAGATTTGAAGTTTCAGGGTCATTTTTGGAGGACACTCTTCAAGAATTTGGGCACAAACCTAACTTATAGTTCAACATACCACCCTCAAACAGATGGGAAAATAGAGGTGGTAAACATATCACTTGGTAATCTCTTGAGATGCCTAACCAAATAGTATACACAAAGTTGGGACATGATCCTACCTCAAGTAGAATTTTCATTCAATGACTCCATGAACAGGTCCACTGGAAAGACACCTTATCAAATAGTGTATGGACTTCATCCTAAAGGTTCATTGGATTTAGTAGAGTTACCATCTAATTTCAGAGTGAGTGCACAAGGAGAGGAGTTAGCCAAACTAATATCTAAAGTGTAGAAAAAAGTAAAAGATTCACTACAACAGTCAACTATGAAATACAAAGCACAAGCAGACAAGAAGAGAAGAGAAGTTCACTTCAAAGTTGGAGATAAGGTATGGGCATACCTAAGGAAAGAGAGACTCCCTAAAGGAAGATATTCAAAGTTACACATGAAAGAAATAGGTCCTTGCACAATCCTCACAAAGATGGGTGAAAATGCATATGAGATTTCCTTGCCCCCCACTTTAGTGATTTCTCCTATCTTTAATATTGCAGACCTCACTCCTTACAAGTTTGTTGCAGAATTGTCAATGTGCATGGATCACAAGTTGAAGATGATGGAGACTATGTGACAGATCTTCCACCAAGAAAGAAAGTGGAATTAGACACCATTTTTAAAAACCAAAGTATTGAAGTAGACAAGAAAGAATAAGTACATACAGTACTTAGTGAAATGGAAAGGACTCCCTCCAATAGATTCTACCTGGATGACAGAGGACTAGATCCAACAACATGGAACCATTGTTGACCAGCTATCCTCATGGGGAGTATGGTGCATGAACAACATAAATGAACCAAGTGTTCCTTTGGAACCTAGGGGTTCTCTCAAGGTCCTAAGAGGCCTTTAGTAATGTTTAGACATTGGGTTAATCTCTGGATCACCTTGTAAGGTCATAGTTCCAAGATTGGCACATTATGAGCCCTTGGTTAACTATGAGTCATTAATGAGCCAAAACCATAGGAATAGTTTATTTTTGAGTTTTTAATGTTTGGAACCACTAGGGATCACAAAAATAACATCATGAATAAGTTTGGTCACTAGATTTGCAAAATTGCAAAAAATGTAAAAGTTGCTCGAAAGTTGTCAAGTAACTTTTGAGAAAACTTAACAACTTTTTGAAAACCAACTCCCAAATGGTCAAGTTGGTTCAAAATTTTCATGTAACCATTGGGATTTCCTAAAATATCCCTTTCAGGTGGGTGGTAGGCTAATCATGTAATTTGGCATTTGAAAATTAATAAAAATAACCATTTTTCTTGCATTCCTGAGAAACAATCATTGTGTACGGTTGTGTACGGACAAAAGGACATGAAAGTATGACACCAAGGGTTAGTGTTGTGAATATTAATTGATTTTATTTTTGTCTCACATGTTGATCAATTTTGGTTTGAAATTTATTGAATTTACAAACTCACTTCCTGGATTGTAGGCCCTAATTCTAGGTTTCTAAGAGAATTAAGTGTATTTCCACTTTCCACCATGGGAATTAAATGAACCTTGGTGGAGATATTTTTTGTATGATTCTCTCTAATATTATACAAGATAGGTTCTTAAAAATTTAGGGAGATGGAGTTGAAGTGATGTCCTAGGTGTATATCCTTATGTATGCACCCATCCAAAATTAGGACAACAATCATAAATCTCACTTGGGATTTGATCAGAGGCTCTATATTGGATGAAGAGGCCCTTGTATACATCCTAACATGATCCAATAATTGTTTTGGTATTTGGATGCATCCTAAAGGAACCTCTAGTTTAAATGGAGGCCTAATTAGCCCTAATTACAAAAAAAAATTTGTGTATCATCCTGTCTCTTTTTCATTTCCATGTTCTAGGGCTTAAGTACAAGGTCTTAGGCCATAAAGGGTCCTTGAATCCCTAGTTAGTTAAGGGGGTTATGTGTAAGAATCTAGCTAGTTAGTCTTGGGTTTGTGAAGCAGCCATTTCATATGGATTGTATTTGAGTGAAAGAACCATTGGAAATAAATGTTAGGGACCTAAATAGACCCCACCTATGAGAATAGGTCACCCCTGGTCCCTTAAGTCAATTTGGGGGTATTTTTAAGAATTTGAGTCAAGTGCTCCTGAAGCCACTCTTGGTAGTTGGTGTAGTAGGATTGGTAAAACCTAGTGATTAGGTTAAACCTTTGGGTGTTGAGGTTGTGATAGCCTAACCAAGTCCTTTTCCCACACTTGTGATAAGTGTGAAGCACTTTGGCCTTGGATCAAGAAATTTTGGGGTACATTTCCCTATTTGGGTCACTTAGAGGCTTCCAGTTGCCCACTTTGCATCAGTGTGATATCTCCGAGCAAGGAAAATACTATAGAATCTACATCAAGTCAAGTAGGAACTGAGCATCAAGTTCTACCTACTATTGGGCCAAGCCAAACCAAGTTACAAAAGATCACTGTGAATGTTTCTATAGTTGATACAGATTCTATAGTTGGTGTAAAGAATGTCAATGACCTATTCCAACTGAATACTGAGGAGAACACTAAGGATGGAAAGGATAAGGATGATGATTGGAAAGGAAAAGAAATCATTCCTTCACCTCATCCCAAGGTAAATGGTAAAGAAACAATCACTGATGAAAATGATCTTGAGGAAGACATTGTGATTCCTAATTGGGATCTTTCTAACCTGACAGCCAACCAAATGGATATACTTGGTGAGTTGTAGAAGAAAAGAGAAAGACAATAGAAGCTTCAAGCTAAGAACAAAAGGAATAGAGTATTGGAAGATATCAAGGGTATATTACTTGATTATGTAGAAATTGAAGTCAATGAGAATGAATATATTATGGACCAACTTGTTGACATAGTTCACAAGTTCAACACAAATCTTAATGGTCAGGAGAAATTATTGTAGAAGGCAGAAAGGAAATTTGAGAATAAGGTTCAAGAGAATGTTGCAGGTAAAATTGCAATAGACCAAGTGAAGCTAACCACTCTCATTATCTCTCTAGAAACCACTGTGAATAATGTTGTATCATTATTTGTAAAGTTGAGTGACACTTCCAAATTTACCATGGAAATAAAGAATAAGCTGGAAAATATAGACAATTATTTGAAGGCAAATGCAAACCAATTGGCACTTGATCCAAGTTCAAGCTCAACACATTTTGTCAAGATCAAGTATCTAAGTGATCTGCAGGCAAAGTTACTAAGGGAAGAAGAAAGAATAAGGGAATCCCTTATAGCTATACAAAACCAACTCCTTCCACACATAGATGTCATACAAAAATATATTTCTCATACAAAGACACTCATCCATGATAACAAAATTTTCAGTTGCAGAGCTTATGATGGAGTTGTCAGCAGCAATTCAAATTGTGTTGCACATCTTGAAGGTGTTGCAATATAATTGGGACAAGACTTTGTCTCAAATTTTTAAGGTACACTGTGATTTCCTATCATATTTTGGTATTACCTTGTAGTTGTGCTTTTTGGCATTTGTGTCAAAAACAATGGGGAAAGATAGGAAATACATGTATATATACAAGGAGGAAATATAGGATATATATATAAATAAATAAATATATATATATATAAATATAAATATATATCTATATATATATATATATATATATATATATATGTACAAAAAAGAGATACAAAAACAATTTTGGAAAATCTAAAACAAAGTCAGTTGCAATTGAGTTGCAGAGCAGTAGTCAAAACTTGAGCAAGTACCCAAGCACATGGTAAGGGGGAGTTTTGAATTATCAACAGTTTGATCAGTTTTTTGGTATGATAAGTCTATTTGGTCACTAATGCGAAAGGGGGATATTGTAGACCTTATGGAAAGACATGTTGTCAATTAGTGCCAAAACACTTAGTCACTTATATGGTTATAGTGTTGACCGAGCCAACAAATTGAAGTGTAACTTGAGCAGTTGCAGTGTCGACCGAGTAGATAGTGGCAATTAATATCACCTGAGTTGCCAGTGTTACCTAAGATACCAGATCTGAGTGATCAATTTGACCTGAGCACCCAGTGTCGCCCGAGTGCCAGATATTTCCCGTTCACTATGACACCCGGGTGTCAGCATATTTCTCGAGTGTCAATATATCACCCGAGTGGATTACTAGACCTGAGTAGCAGTATTGGGACAACTTAGTTCTTATTGTTTGATATTAATTTATATCATGGAGGCCAACTTATGAAGGTAATTGATTTGGATAAGATATATATGTAAGATACTTTATTTATCCAAATGTAGTTGAGAATAAGTGAGAATACATGCGAATATGAAATGGAAGATTGATTAGAAGGCTGCAACTATAAAAGGAACAACAAAGACTCATCTATCACATTCAGGTGATCAGTATTATTTCTAAGGATCTCATTCAGAAAATTATATTTGCATAACAGATTATCCACTGGTTCATCCTAAAGAGGTGTATTAACAAAATCCTTTCACTGGGTGGACTTAACAGTCCTTTTCAAATCTCCTAACAGAGTTGCATACTTAATCGTATTGTACAAATCCTTTCACAAGGTGGAGCTAATAGTCCTTATTGCTCCTAATAGGGCATGCCATAAAAAGTGGTCAATTGTAAGCTTTAACAGGATAAATTTATACTATAGTACTAAATCTTGTGGGTACCATCCCCACCCCAGTTTGGCTTTCTATTTGGAAGGTTTCTGGGTAACCAAATATTGTGTCAAGTTTTGTGGATTTTTACTGCCTTTTTGTTCCATGCATGCAATTAGATTAGACAATATAATAAAGGATAAAAGATAATAAGTTTTATTGGTTCCTAACTCACCCCCCCTCTCTGTCACCTAGCCTCAATATATTTCCAATAGCTTGATCATAAAATACTAATGTGTTTGATGCAATACATTTCATGAAGACCTTGTGACTTTCAAAACTTTTCATTTCTAATTTTTAGTAGTTAACGAACACTTCAATTTGGTGTTTAAAAGGAAAAACTTTTCTTATGTGTTTTAAGTTCTTTTAGATTTTTATCCTAAGGTTGAATGAACATATCCTCTCCCCTCACCTTCATGGATCTTGGGTGAAGATAAATTCATTCAGTCTTTTAGAGGGCCTGCCTCCTGAGTGCTTTAGCATAGCTGGTGAGAGGGATCAACCCAAGTGGTTACAAGGCAAAGACATCCTCTACCAACCCACTATAATCAAATCCCTCCTTGAAATGAAATTTTTTGAGGCCTAATATTGCATGCTCCTAGTATTCATAGGACTATATGATGACATGTAACTGATTGAATGTTTGATAATGTTAAGTTGAAGATAATGCAAGACATTAAATCAGTTAATGGTTTGTATTGTCATTGATGTCAACTTGATATCATCTGAATGGTCATGTACATAATGCCAAATAATTTAGAGAATCAATGGAACAAAGGTTATGCTTTCAGAAATGTATAAAATTTAAGTATTCACTAAGTGATAGAAAACACCGACGGAGTGCACACCATCGGTAAAGGCAAAGAAGAAAAGTTACAGTGATACCCAATGAGTAGAAGACAGTGTTGCTCGATGAAGAAAAACCACAGGATGCCCGACAAGTGAAAATCCAATGATGCCTCATGGATGGAGATCCTAAAGCTAACTGGAGTCATGCCGATAGAACTGTCAGTTGTCACCGACGACTAACTACAGAGTTGACCGACATAATAGAGAATTCATAAAATGACAAAATATATAGCTGGCAAGAGCTAAAGATAGACTTAACTGGTTGTTTTCTTTGTTTTATTTGACCAAAGTTAAGTGATTGATTTAAAGAATATTTGTACAGTTGGCAAGAAGATAGCTATGAGATAAATCAAGAGTTATGCTTTAAATAAAATTGGCTGGATTATTTTTCATGCCAAGAATCAAGAATCAAGAAATAGTGAATATCATGTCTATATAAGAGACAAGCTTAATTCATTTATGAATGGGATTAAGGGGAGTGAATAGAAAGAGAATGCTAAAGAGAAAAAGATGAAGAATAACTTCATATAGTCCTGATCAATCAAGCTGAAGGAGAGCTAAAGAATTCTACAGACACTGATGAATAGTGAAGCACAACATCACAGAGCAGAAAGTGTGGAGCACAAAGAATTGAATTGATACATTGATCAGAGAGGTAATGTACTTAAATAGATCTAAAAATATGCAATTCAAAGTTGCATCATGAATAGGTCATAGTGTTTCAG
>MU225677.1:2145664-2178302 GCA_018584345.1 Thuja plicata | reverse complement strand
GTTAATTATTAGTCTATCTACTCTTTGCTTAAGTTATACTTAGGCAAGTTTCTATTTCTTAGAGTTTCCCTTTTAGGGTTTCGGTATCCTTTATAAGGAATCACCGCTTTGTATTTCATAAGGAGATCATAATCATTTTATTGTTGATAATATAGAAGTTATTTCTTTCAACATGTTTTTCCAGTCTCTGGCCTTTTGGCCGCCATAGCTTTGTTCTTCTGTCTTTGTCTTTGTTTCTTCTTGTAACAGTTATGCATGCAGGTGTTCTTGAGAGGATTTGAGTTTATCAAATCCAACATGGTATCAGAGCTCTCCTGTTGTTTGCTGTTCGAGTTTCGTTGAAGTGTGCCAGAAGCAGAAGGTTTCCAAGGGTTTCAGAGGTTTTTTATGTATTTTTTATTTTAGGTTTTGTTTCTGGTCACTTTGAGCTCAAACGGACATCTCCATTGAGCTCAGAGCACCCAAAAACCCTAGAATACATATAAAATTTGTCCATTTTGGACATCTGGACTCTGGAGGCAAAAAAATTTTGGTTTATGTGTCGTACGGCACAGAAACTGAGGCAAAAATAAATTAAAAAATAAAAAAAAAACATTATTGTTAATGTTTTTAGTGCGCAGTGTGGTTTTCAAATGGCGCAACCAGCGCGCCAATGCTGGTCCACCCGCGCTCCGCCCGCGCCCCCTGCGCCTCCGGATCTCACTGCCGCGGCCCACCGCCAGCCCCTCCCCGCAGGCGCCTTTCACCGCGGCCCCCCGGTCTCACCGCTCCGCGGCTCTCAGCCGCTCGCCGCCCCGCCACCCTGCCGGTTCCCTTCGCCCGGCTGCCTTCTGCGGCCTCCGGTTCCCGCCGCCCCTGCGGCCGCTCTGCCTCCCCGCCGGCCCGGACGGTCACCACCCGCAGGCCTGCGTCGCTCCACCACCGGCGGTGGGGTTTTTTACAACCCGCGGGCTTATGTATTTTGGCGCCCGGTCATATGCGGGACCTAGGGCTGTGGCCTAGCCCCCGGCGCATGCCATGCGCCCAGGGGCCCAAATTGTTTAGCCCCTGGGGCTCATTTTTGAGCTTTTTTAGTTTTTTGGAGGTACCTGGGCCTTTTTTGCAATATCTTGAGCATACAGGGGTTATTTTGCGACTTCCATATACCATCGGAAAGCTCTTTTCAAGCACTTTTCGATGATGGAGGTTGGGTTTTTGAGTTTTTCCATTTCAATAGCATTTTTTGTTGTTGAAGTCCGATGTCTTTTTTTGCCTTCCGGGAGTCATATCTGGCTCATCCGGACTCTGTTTTTGGCAAATGAGATATCGTCAGAAAGCTGGTTCAGTGCACTATGCAGTTGCAGGGGTATTTTTTCTAGATTCTACTCTGGGTTTTCTCTCCTCTGAGTTTGGCAGTTTATGCACTCTGGTGGATTGCTTGGGTTTATAGGTCCTGGGATCTCTTCTACTGTACTTCTGGTTCACTCTCTTTCTGACATCTAAGCATTATATGCTTCTTCTGTTGCATCATTTTTTTGTAAACGCACTGAGATAAAGTGCCTACTTCTGCATTTCTGGGATCTTGTACACCTTGTATGGTTGATGTACTCGCACTCTGTTATAAAGTGCCATGGGGGGTTATGATGCTTTTGTCGCTTTAGGCGCATCCACCTTTGTCAAGTGAGTGTACCTTCCATGACATTAGCCCATGCTATATGTTAATGACACCACCCTTTATCCTATGTGTGTACTTTTTTTGCACTGTTGGTGTTCCTGGTTTTTCTTCTGTAGATGTTTCTGGAATTGCATTTCCGTGTTCCTGTCACCTCTCCCAGTTCAGCATAATGGGGGGGTTCACCTGTTGGTTCTATTGCTTCCTGGTTCGATTGATCAGCTCTTCAGACTTTGTCTTCTCTACCTGGTTATGCACTTCAGTGGGGGTTCCAGCAGTTTCTTCTGACAGAGTTTACAGTTCCTTGCTTCGGAGCTTCTTCTTGCTCATTCTTGTTCCTTTCTCTGGGACACCTTTTCCTAGATTGGAGGCTTAGTTTCCTTCATCTAGTTTTCTTTCTTGTTTTGGGTACTTGATCAGGCCTTGTTGCCGGGACCCATCTTTCCTGCTTTCTGCAGTTGTTTAGCTATTTTGCTTCTCCCTAAGTTACACTTAAGGGGGGGTGTTAGAGTAGTCTAGTATAGCTAATAATTAAATTAGTTAATTATTAGTCTATCTACTCTTTTCTTAAGTTATACTTAGGCAAGTTTCTATTTCTTAGAGTTTCCCTTTTAGGGTTTCGGTATCCTTTATAAGGAATCACCACTTTGTATTTCATAAGGAGATCGTAATCATTTCATTGTTGATAATATAGAAGTTATTTCTTGTAACATGTTTTTTCAGTCTTTAGCTTTTTGGCCGCCATAGCTCTGTTCTTCTGTCTTTGTCTTTGTTTCTTCTTGTAACAGTTATGCATGCAGGTGATCTTGGGAGGATTTGAGTTTATCAAATCCAACAATTTTGAACTTAAGGTGTTTACCAATGCTGATTGGGCTAGAAATCTTGATGACCGAAAGAGCACAACTGGAGGAGAATTATTTATGGGTCATAGACTTGTCACATGGATTAGCAAGAAGCAAGGATGCATCTCTCAGTCTACTATAGAAGCAGAGTATGTTGTTGCTGCTGTAAATTGGTCAAATATTGCATGGATCAAACAGTTGCTGGAAGGTATGCATATGAAGCTCTCAGAACTAGTAATTATCTATTGTGATAACACCAGTGCAATAGACATTTCCAAGAATCCAGTCATGCATGTAAAGACTAAACACATTGCAGTCAAGTATCATCATTTGAGAGAACAAGTTTAAGAAAGAGAGGTGATACTTGAGTATGTGCAATCAAAAGAATAATTAACTGATACCTTCACCAAGCCACTACCCAAGGATACGTTTGAGTACTTAAGAAAGAGACTAGGGGTCAAACCCTTGTCTACCAGTCAATAATATGACTGAAGGCTACATCAACCTACATATTATCAGAATATCATTAATGTTGATGCAAGCAAAGAGATGAACTTCAAAGCTACATCTATATATAGATAGGTATATATCAGAACTAAGCACCAGAGCATATTGTTGTATTGATGATGGATAAGAGAAATTCAAGGAATATATTATGGATGGTGAGAAAAGATTTTTTGACATGAATGTCAGATATCTGTGAGATATTTGTTTGGCATTGTTGTCAAAGGGAGAGAAATTATCCATATTATCACATTATTCTTAGAAAAGGGAGAGATATTATCCATTATCAGATTAGTCCAATAGGGATAGATCATATCCTAAGGGAGAGACAGTTGTATAAAAGATTACACAAAGGGAGAGTTGCTGAAAAGAGAAAAAGACATCACAAAAGAGAGAACAATCAAAGGAGATAAATTGACACAAGAAGAGGACTCAACACATCACAAGACAAAGAGATACAAGAATCAAATCTAAGCTAAAATAGAGCTTATCGGAGATCAAACATTTATCAGTTATCAAACAAAAAGATTTGTAGTTTGATGAATCTCAAGTGTTGTATTTCATATTGTATTAGAAATAGTATAGTGTGATAATATAGTATGTTTCCATCAATGCCAAAGGGAGAGATTGATGACATGTAAATGATTGAATGTTTGATAATGTTAAGTTGAAGATAATGCAAGACATTAAATCAGTTAATGGTTTGTATTGTCATTGATGTCAACTTGATATCATCTAAATGGTCATGTAAATAATGTCAAATACTTTAGAGAATCAATGGAACAAAGGTTATGCTTTCAAAAATGCATAAAAGTCAAAAATTCACTAAGTGACAGACAACACTAACAGAGTGCACACCATCGGTAAAGGAAAAGAAGAAAAGTCACAGTGATACCCGACGAGCAGAAGACAGTGTTTCCTGATGAAGCAAAACCACAAGATGCCTGACGAGTAAAAATCCAATGATGCCCAATGGATATAGATCCAAAATCTAACTAGAGTCATGCCAATGGAACTATCAGTTTTCATTGATGACTAATTATAGAGTTGACCGACGGAACAGAGAGTTTAGAAAATGAAAAAATATCTAGCTGAAAAGAGCTAAAGATAGACTTAACTGGTTGTTTTATTTGACTAGAGTTAAGTGATTTATTTAAAGAAGATTTGTATAGTTGGCAAGAAGATAACTATGTGATAAATCAAGAGTTATGCTTTAAATCAAATTGGCTAGATTGTTTTTCACGCTAAGAATCAAGAATCAAGAAACAATGAATATCATGTTTATATAAGAGACAAACTTAATTCATTTATGAATGGGATTGAGGGGTGTGAATAGAAAGAGGATGCTAAAGAGAAATTGATGAAGAATAACTTCATACAGTACTGATCAATCAAGCTGAAGGAGAGCTAAAGAATTCTACAGACACCGATGAATAGTGAAGCACAGTATCATAGAGCAGAAAGTGTGGAGCACAAAGAATTGAATTGATACATTTATCAGAGAGGTAATGTACTTAAATAGATCTAAAAATCTGCAATTCAAAGTTACATCATGAACATGTCATAGTGTTTTAGTTTAACCATTGAAGCATCAAGTCTCTTAAAGAGAGGACTTAACAGTCTTCTATATATTGAGTTGCATCCCAAGGAGTGCCAAAAAGGTTTATTCATGAAAGTAGCATTGGACTTGCCCAATACCTATTGACAGTCTAAGAAGGAGGCTGATTCAAGGATGGTAGTAATAGATGCCCAATAATAAGTGACAAATTCTATGTATAAAATCCTCTAACAAGGTCACACTTAACAGTGTGTTTGTAACCTTCAAGAGGGTTGACTCCTAACAGGGCTCACTTCAGAAGAGTGAAAATTTGGGGTACTGGTCCCAATTTTTTTTCCCTTAACAGGGTTTCCTCGTTAAAAATTCATGTGTTATGTGTGTGTGATTCATTTATTTATTGTTTTGTATCTGACATAGTTAACAATGGGTTGATCGGTATACTCTGCTTATTTACCGAGTTTTGGTAAATAGTTATACTGCTTATCGGTAATCAAGGAGAATAAGGACAGATAAGGAAAACTGACAAATAGTTAAATCATTATAAGTATCTCATGGCATGCATCTTGTAGGGACATAATAATCTGAGGTTTATTTGAATGGTGGTTAATGTTTGAAGGATAAATGTTTGAGGCCACTGATTCACCCCCCCTCCTAGTTATTACTAACACTATAGGTCTCAATAGTGCTTGTGCTACCACATTGTCTTGTATGATTCATGAGTTATCTTCATAATGGATGCCTTGAATAAACACCTTTGTTGCAGTGGCCCAAATAAACCTTTCTATTTATTGATGCAAGGAGTCACCCATGCCCGTGAAGACATCCCACACTTTTTCAGCTCTTGGTAGAGACAATGGTCCTTTGGTAAGTGATGACCCTTGTGATATAAATCTTTGTGTGCCTGTGAGGTGAGTGCACTGTAAGGGGCAGCTTGTGCCTCCAAGCTTCTAGGTTGTCCACTCTGAGTAAGCATGAATGAACTTGTTCAAGTGGGAATTCATTGGATATAGTCCTTTCCATCCTAGGTTGTGGTGTGCAAGTTTATTTTTTTTTACAACAACCATTCTTCTTGATGTGTCTTGTATGAGTGTTCCAACTTTAAAAAGACCTTAAAAACACTCTTAAATACTCATAATAACACATTCAAAACTCATTCAAAAACATTTTTAAATATTCAATTTGTCATAAACACCTTGTATTAAACCTTTTTGAACATATGGAATCTCAAAAAATTCACCTTGGAGCCTTGTAGCCTGCATAGTAGTCCTCATTTTGCATCCCCATATCATAGTCCCTTTTTGACCTTTGAATACATTGCATTAGTCCCTTTGCATTTTCAATTTCAATCCTTGGAATTATTCCTCATTATAAGTTCTCATTATATTTTCTTTGCACAAGTCCTCATTTTTCACTTAGCCCCTTTTAAAAACTTTGCAAAATCCCACAAAAATCCAAATCCTAGAGTCTTTCCTTATGTTATTGAAAATATGATCTTGACTTGTTTCCTTTGTCCCTTTATCCTATTTGTCCCTCTATCATTTGGTAAAATTAAATCTTTGTCATGGTGGATTTTACTTATTACCTTTTATCCAATTATATTTTCCCCTTTTATCTCTTTTAAGTCAAGGTCCCTATTTAATTTCCTAAGGTTATGCTCTTCGGTTTGCATTTTTCCAAAGATTTTTCAATGTAAAAAAATCCCAAAAATACAGTTGCATAAGCTTTAGATTGCTTTGTATAGTCATTCAAAAATCCAAAAATCCAAAAAACACTAGCATTTTCATATCTCATATGTTTCAAATAATTTCAAAAGTCTTTGCATGCCCTAGGTTGCATTCTCATTCCAAAGTCTCTTAGAAAGCCAAAAACAAATCTTGCACTTGCATATAGACATCATGCCAATCTTTACAAGATCCCAAACATCTAAAAGTAACAAGATACTTAAAAACCTATTTTCACATCACAAGGAGAATAAAAACCACCCTTTGATCCAAGACAAAATGATCTAATCAATATGCAACCTCCAATAGAGATAACCCAAACTTTTCATGACCTAAGACATGTCACATTTTTGAAAGTTCCTACCACCACACAAACATCTTCCAATGTGAGACAAAGCAATGACCTATGTAAGATGGGGTACCCCTCAAACACTTCACAAAGTTATGGTATGATTCAATTGGGACCTCCACCAAAGTTTGAACCAATCTTTGTACCAATGCAACCAAGTGTCCCTCAAGAAATCACACAACCTCTTGTGCCAGTTATGAAAACAAGTCAATCAATACCAAGGTCATAACAAATTTTCCTCCAATTGCATCATATGTCAATGAACCTATTTTATTTAGACATAAATCAAGAATAATAAATGAAAAACCTATTGTGGAACATGTTCTCACCAACAAGATCACCCAAGCAATAAAAAAGCAAATTTGAATCTTTAAAGAGTTTGTTTCAAAAATTGTTTTATGTGGATGAAGAGAAAGAAAGTAAAAATAATTCACCCATGTCTATAAAATCCCAATTCCAAAGTAATAAAATGGATGACACACCCACTCCATATCAAGACATTGACCTTCAAGAATCATCCATGTTTCCCACCAATCCTCCATCCCTAAAGATTCATAAGAGAAATTTCCTCCATCTCACTCAAGTGGCACTTCCAATGATGCAACCTTCCAAGGTTTATCCATATAGTACTTTCAAGATAGTCCCATTCATGATCCAAATCCCTTACATTCTTCCAAATTTTTAGAGCCAATGCCACCATGTCCTTCATTTTCAAGCAATCCAATTCAAGAGAGTCCAATTCAAATTCCATATCCCTCATGTTAAAGAAATGATCTCTTCATAGAATCCCCTATGCATATTCCAATTCATACCACATGTCAAGATGATTATTTAAAGAGAGAAAAAATGAGTCCTAAAAAAAATAAATACCAAGATCCCAAAAATGAACAAGCTCCCATCTCCCTTGAACCTCATGATGATCCTATTTCCCTTGAACCTCATGATTATCCCATTTCACTTGAACCACATGATGATCCTATTTCCCTTAAACCACATGATGATCCCACCATCCATGTACCTCATATCTAAGATGATCCCTTTCCACCTCAAGAACCAAGTGTCTTCCCAAGTCTCATTGACCCTTCATTTCATAAGCAAGATCATGAACTCACCACCATTCTTACTAATGATTCCATACAAACTCAAGAGAAAACCACATTTCAAATGGAGTCCAATGATCCCTTTCCAAGTCAAGATCAAGGTATCCCTTCACCTTCATTCCCATTACAAGATACCATTACCCCTCTAGATCCTCCAAACGATCCCCCATCCCTTCATTTCCTTATCCTACTCCAGATCCCCCATGAGATCCTATCCTGCCAAATGATCCTATCATTACTCCTATTCCATAGACGGATCCCATTGTTCCTCATGATCCCTCTTGTAATTCGATCACATATATACAAGTTGTTCATGAACCTGATATAAGGGAAACTTGTTCCTCTTCTTCCATCTAGTCTTATCCACTTCAGAATCCTATAAGTCACTCTATATCATACACCAAAAAATGATGGATTTACATCTTGTATTAAGTCTCCCACTGGTCAAAAGCATTATCAGGTCAAAGGGTTAAACACCATGAAAAAGGTTTATTATAACTCTTTCATGTCAAAGAAAATTCTAAGGGTCATGAACTTCATAAAAAATCTCATTCTCAAAGTGCTGGTATCCCTTTAAAATATAGATACAAACATATGCCCCCTTCATACATTCCATCCATCTTAGTGTTAGATATTTGCTTCTATGTAGTTGATTGATTGTATGTTTGTCATTGATGACAACATATAATATACAACAACATATTCTATATGAACTTATTAAAACAGTGTTATCCAACCTTGTGCGGTTAGATACATGTTGTAGACATGCCTTGGTTACTATATTCATACGCGTAGGTCTAGATATGATGTTTCAGTAAGTTGCATAATTCTGTTATTGGCAGTTACAGTTCTGGAAGAGTATCTATTTAGAGCCGACATATTTAACGCATTTCTTGAGTTGCGCCTATCTTCAAAATATGCATGTGTATATTCATGATTAGTTATGAGTTAACTATGTTTGGTTAAATGCACCTATCATGTAACATCAGGATCGTGCTATTTGAGATGATTTGGTGAAGCCGACTTAGTGAAGCACCGTGTCTATTATGTTTGTGTTGCACGAACTTAATATTGTTTGCACGCTTAGTTAAGCTAACAAAGATGTTGTTGAAGTGTTTCTAAGAGCTATCATGACCTTCTACTTTAAAGAAGATACTTATAGTAGTTCATTTGTAAATGCAAAGTGTGAATGAATAAGAACAGAGATAGAAAAAGTACAGAGCAGAATATTAGAGTTGTTTCATTCATCAAGGATCTATGTGAATAAGTGGTTGAAGATTACAATACATTGGAACTGATCAAGATAGCAGGTCTACTCTACAGTTCATCATCAGATATAGTGTATATATATTCTACAGAAGGTTGTAGCCTTCACCATTGAAGTAGTGATCTTTTGGACAATTAGTCCACACCCAAAACAGGGTTATTTGTAAAAGACTCTTAACAGGTCAGACCCTTAATCAGATCACTATACTTATTGCATTATAAAGTACAACTCCTAACAGGGTTAAAATATATTCTAAAAGGGATTAATATAAACAAGTATAGTTCATTGTGGGTACTAATTCCCACCGGGGTTTTTACCATTTGGTTTCCCCATAACCAAATTGAAGTGTTTCTTATTGTGTTATCTAAATGTGTATTTACTTTATTGTATTCTGGTTAATAAGAGAGAAAAGAATTAAATTGGCTAATAACTGATTCACCCCCCCCTCTCAGTTATCCTTTGCGACTATTTTAACAATTGGTATCAGAGCCAAGTGCCTTGGAGAAGAATCCTAACAGCTTAAGGTAGATCAGATGTCTTACTTCAGAAAAGAGAGCTCTGAGTTCGATGGAGAAAATTATCTGGATTGGAAAAATAAAATGATAACCCATCGACAATGTGTTGTTTTTGATATCTTTGAGATAGCCAAACAAGAATTTGTTATTCCCTCTTTAAAATATCTATCAAGAGATGATACTACTAGTAAATAGAAGGATACATTCATAGCTAATGCAGTTGCCAAAGAAGCCCTTATAAGCACACTATCTAACAGTGAATTTTCTGAGATCAAGAAATTAGATAAGGAATACTCAATATGAAAGTATTTAGAAGACATGTTTGGAGGTGATATTAAAGAAAAGAATGCATGCAGGAAGACATGGAAAAAGAAATACAATAGTCTTGATATGTAACCTGAAGAGAACATTAGAGCCTAGAATCAAAGGATAAATGAAGTAGTCTCTGGAATCAGAAACCCTGGTGGAGAAATATCAAAATAAGATATAATGAAAGAGCTATTAACTACCTTAACATCAGACTATGAAAACAAGATAAGTATTCTAGAAGAAACCATGAAATTCTCACAAAACTTTAAGAGAGAGACTTTGATCAGTAAAATCTCTGCATTTGAGATATCAAGATTGAAGACTAAACCTAAAAGTGAAACAACTTTCAAAGCCTCAGTCCATGGTAAGAAATCCTTACACATCTGTAACCATAATGAGAAAGAAGAAGTTGATGAAAAACTAGAAGATATCATTGCTATGATTGCTAAAAGAGAAAAGAAAGGAAAAGGAAAATATGAAGGACATCTTCCATTCAAATGTTTTTCATGCAACAATATTGGTCACTTTGCATCTAAGTGTCCCACAAGAGTCAAGAAGTTCATATCTAATTACAAACCTAAATATAAGAAGGAATGTTACCATGCTTAAGAAGGTGTAACTGATGAAGATTTAGGAGAGGATGAAATTTGATTCGTTGCCCTTAGAGACATGGAAAAGTTGCTTGAGGAAATGGACATTGCAGATGAAAAGGAAGAACAAGAGTTAGCCCTAATTTCCAAAGTAGACATTAGAACTGATTGGATTATTGACAGTGGATGCTCTCACCATATGACAGGTGACAAAGATAGATTTTCTCATTTAGACAAATACAAAGGTGGTATGGTTAGATTTGGAGATAACACTCCTAAACTTATCATAGGTAGAGGTTCTATCACTTTGGATGGAAAGAACAAGACAGATGATGTTCTGTATGTTGATGGATTACATCATAACTTGCTAAGTGTTGGACAACTACTTGACAAAGGTTATCGTTTGGAGTTCAAAGAAAACAAGTGCATCATTAACAACAAGGATGGAGACATGATTGCATCAGGCTCCAAAACAAAAGGTAATGTTTTTCAGCTCAATTCATATGTAGTTTTGTTGTAAAAGTGGATGACATTTGGCTATGGCACAAGAGACTCTATCATATCAATTTTGATAACATAGTAAAGATAAGTGATGTCAAGGAAGTCAGAGATCTTCCAAGTATAGAAAGACCAATTGACACAATGTGCAGGGAATGTGTTATGGGAAAGCATGTAAGGAGTTCTTTTAGAAGCAAGGAAAACTCAACTGAAAACAAATTGGACCTAGTGCATACAGATTTATGTAGTCCTACCCAAACAAGATCATACTACGGAGAAAGGTATTTCATTTTTTTTGTTGATGATTTTTCAAGGATGATGTGGGTTGCGTTCTTAAAAGAGAATTCTAAAGCCTTTGAGAAGTTCAAAATATTCAAAGCTAAGGTTGAGAATGAATCTAGATTAAAACTAAAACGTCTGAGATCAGATAGAGGAGGAGAGTTCACCTCTGATCATTTTTATGAGTACTGTGAAGAACATGGAATAAAAAGATAGTTGAGTGCTCCTAGAACCCCTCAATAGAATGGGATTTCAGAAAGGAGGAACAAGATTATACTTGATACAACGCACACTATGATGATTGAAGGAAAAGTTGCGCACACATATTGGAGAGATGTAGTAAATACAATAGTCTATACTATCAACAGAACTCAATTGAGGCCAGGTGCAGATAAGACACCCTATGAACTTTGGTTTGGTAATGTACCTACAGTAAATTATTTCCAAATTTTTGGTAGAAAATGCCACATCAAGAGAGATGATGGTGTTGGTAAATTTGATGCTAGAAGTGATGAAGGTATTTTCCTTGGTTACTCTACAAAAAGAAAAGCATACAAATGTTTCAATTTGAGATTGAAAAAGATAATTGAAAGTAATCATGTAAATATTGATGAGAATTTTATGGTTCAAGAGAGGTACTATGAATATGCACCTATGATTGAAGATTAACCCAGGCCTAGCAGCAAAAATACTGTTATTGAAGAAATTTTTGATTGCATTGATGTCTCATGCAATGGCCCTGAATCAAGCAGAGAAGAATCATAGATTACAGAAGAAGAAGAAGTAACAACTAAGGTTCCTAAATTCACATCTAGATACCACTCTAAAGATGATATCATTGGAGATTAGAGCAGTAGTGTTTTGACCAGATCAAAAGCAAAAAGTCTAACAATGGATGAAGAGGTATGTTTACTTTCACAGATTGAACTTTTAAGTGTTGAAGATGCTTGTAATGATTCTGATTGGAATAATGCAATGAAAGAAGAATTAGATTAGATAATTAAGAATGAGACATGGGAATTGGTTCCTAGACCTAGTGACAAAAATGTGATTGGAAAAAAATGGATCTTCAGAAACAAGATGAATGAAGAAGGTATAGTAGTAAGAAACAAAGCAAGATTTCTATGTAAAGGATATGCGCAGAGAGAAAGAATAGACTACACTGATACATTTGCCTATGTGAGCAGACTGGAAACCATTAAATTGTTCTTGGCCTATGAAACATTCAAACAATTTAAAGTTTATCAAATGGATGTAAAGTTAGCTTTTCTAAATGGTGACTTGAAGGAAGAAGTCTACATAGAATAGCCTGAAGGATTTAATCTTTCAGATAAACCAGACATGGTATGCAGATTGAAGAAAGCACTCTATGGTCTTAAACAGGCCCTAAGAACTTGGTATGAGAGACTTGATGGTTATCTTACCAAGATTAGATTCAAGAAAGGTGCAGTAGACTGTAACCTATTCACAAGAGAGACATATGATGGATTACTACTAGTTGCCATATTTGTTGATGACATTATCTCTGGAGGTAATGACAAGATTAGTGCAGCATTTGCAAAAGAAATGCAAAATGAATTTGAAATGAGCATGATTGGTCCTATAAAATAATTTTTGGGACTAAATGTAAAGTAGACAGATAAAGTTATATTCATTAATTAGTCAAAATATGTGAAGGAAATATTGAAGACCTTGAAGATGGAAGACTGTAAACCAGTATGCACTCCTATGATAACAGGAAGCAAGCTTTCAAAAGATGATGATTCTACAGCAGTTGATAAAAAATTGTACAAATATATGATTGGAAAACTCATTTATCTAACTCAATCTAGACCTGACATATGTAATGCAGTTGGCATTGTTGGAAGATTTGGAGCTGAACCCAAGCAGAATCACCTAATGGAAAATAAGAGGATATTCATATATCTAAAGGGAACTATAGACTATGGTTTATGGTATCCTAAATCAGAGAATGTACAACTTCATGTGTATACAGAAGTAGATTGGGTAGGTTGTATTGATGATAGGAAGAGTACTTCAGGAGGAGCAATTTTTTCTTGGAGATAGGTTGGTTTCATGGATAAGCAAGAAGAAGAACTGTATTTCTCAGTCAATAGCAGAAGTTGAATATGTTACAGTAGCACTAAATTGTTCAACCATGGTTTGGATCAAGCAGATGGTTAAACAATTTGGTATTCAGGTTGATTATCCTATTTTTATTCACTGTGATAGCACTATCACTATTAACATGTCTAAGAACCCTGTGATGCATGCAAAGACAAAACACATTGAGATAAAGTACCATTTTCTAAGAGAAAAGGTTGCAGACAAAGAAGTGAAATTGGACTATGTGAGCACCAAAGAATAGTTGGTAGATATTTTCAAAAAACCTTTATCAAAAGATGCTTTTGATTATCTCAGAGAGAAGATGGGAGTAATTCCCTCTCCTAAGTTAGATTAGAGAATATAGGAAGAACATTAGTCCCTTATGACTAATAAATGGTTGACTACTCTACTTCTGGAGTAGTACCTATGCCTAATGGTTTATGGCACCCTTTGCCATTGATTTCAAAGGGGGAGTATGTACTAAGGGGGAGCATATACTTTGGGGGAGTATATATATGGAACAAAAACATAGTCAGAGGAACTGCAGCAGTGTAGAGAAATCTTTGATGAGGATATTGAGAAGATTGTAAAAGAAAGAGGACACCATGAACATAGGATGTTTTTAAAATCATATGTTTCCATCAATGTCAAAGGGGGAGATTGTTGGATATTTGTTTCTGTTTAGTTGATTGATTGTATGTTTGTCATTGGTGACAGCATATAATATACAACAACATTTTGTATGAACTTATTAGAATAGTGTTATCCAACCTTGCACAGTTAGATACATGTTGTAGGCATGCCTTGGTTACTATATTCATACACGCAGGTCTAGATATGAGGTTTTAGTCAAGTTGTGTAATTCTGTTATTGGCAGCTACAGTTCTCAAAGAGTATATGTTCAAAGCTGACATATTTAACATGTTTCTTGAGTTGCACCTATCTTCAAGATATGCATGTTTATATTCATGATTATTTATGAGTTAACTATGTTTGGTTAAATGCACCTATCATGTAACATCAGGATCATGCTATTTGAGATGATTTGGTGAAGCTGACTTAGTGAAGCGTCACATCTGTTTAGTTTGTGTTACACAGACTTAATATTGTATTAACACTTATTTAAGATGACAAAGATGTTTTTGAAGTGTTTCCAAGAGCCATCATGACCTTCTACTTTAAAGAAGATACTTATAGTAGTTCATTTGTAAACGCAAAGTGTGAATGAATAAGAACAGACATAAAAAATATAAAGCAGAATATTAGAGTTGTTTCATGCATCAAGGATCTATGTGAATAAGCAATTGAAGATTACAATATATTGGAATTGATCAAGCTAGCAGATCTACTCTATAGTTCATCATCAGATATAGTGTATATCTGTTCTACAGAAGGTTTTAGCCTTCACCATTGAAGCAGTGAGCTTTTGAACAGTGAGTCCCCACCCCTAACACGGTTATTTTTAAAAGACTCTTAACAGGGTCAGACCCTTTATCAGGTCACTATACTTATTACATTGTAAAGTACAATTCCTAATAGGGTTGAAATATCTTCTAATAGGGATTACTATAAACAAGTATAGTTCATTGTGGGTACTAATTCCCACTGGGGTTTTTACCATTTGGTTTCCCCATAACCAAATTGAAGTGTTTCTTATTGTGTTATCTGAATGTGTATTTACTTTATTGTATTCTAAATTTAATAAGAGAGAAAAGAATTAAATTAGATGATAACTGATTCACCCCCCCTCTCAGTTATCCTTTGGGACTATTCTAACACTTAGGTCCATATATTCCTCCATCCACTAGTTCTCAATCCACTTACCCTTTCCCACATGTAATTTAGAAAAGGAAAACATCTTTGAGAACCTTCCAGCCATCCAAAAGGCCTTAATATAGTTCGTATCCATCAATGAAAATAATTCCCCTTCCAAGTAATTTGTATGCCAAACATAAATTCCATAAGTCAAGAAATCCACATGCTATCGAGGATCAACATGTCCAATCTAATTGACACGTAAAAATAGAGAAAAATATGATCCAAAAATAAAAAGGAATGTCCAAAAGGCCACAAAGGCCCATTGAGAAAAATATAAATTCAAAAACAACATGGGTTCCTAAACCCGTTGTGAAAGCAATGCATTCCAAGGACCCACAAAAGAATGAAAAATAAAAATGCACGTGGATTCCCGAGAAGCTTCTTGAAACACAAAGTCCTAAAGGAAAATATAAATTAGAATCCAAAGTTGCTATCACTCCATCTAAAAGCCTTCCATCTTCCAAATCCATTTTGGGTCCTTGTTTCCCAAAATCCATATCCTTTCCTCCATTAAGCCTTCAAAATCTAAAATCTCTTTTTCCTCCATCACTCAATCACCTCTCAAGGTGTGTGCCAATGTTTTTCTTGCATCCATTTCCATCCACTCAAAATAAAGTCTTCTTACATTCCCTCTACTATCCAAGATCTATTTTACAACCTTTCATCCAACCTATCCAATCCTTGACATAATCCTTATCTTATCCTATCCAATTATTCATTCCATATCCCTTTTTCATCACCCTACCAACATCTTTGAGTATACTATCATAGTCACAGTCTATTATCTTCCAAAATGTCAAGAAGTAAAAAAAATAAAATGAAAAAAAATTTGTTACCTGACTTTGATCTTGACAAGACTACAGATCTCCCTAGGAGCATTACATGCCCTATCTTCTTTTACATTGTCCTTGTCTCTTAGGTCCATATTGCCTATCGTATCATATCAAACTTCAGTCCATATCCCCACTTGTCCATTATTGATCTTGCTTATCCTATATATATCTTGTTGTTATCCACATCCTTTCCAAATCCTTCTCTTGGCCTTGATATAAAATAAGGACTTAAAATGAAAAACATATTTTCCATAAAACCTCTTGACATGTCCCTTCCTTTGCATCACATACTATTCAGTGCACCATTTCATTACCCTATCATTGTCATGTCCAATCCATCATCTTGGAAAAAAACATGTTATCCAATTTCTTGGATAGTCCTTGACAACCCAAACAACTTCAAGACATACTAAGCGGCCCTTGTCCTTCATCCATCGACCAATCCCCTTGTCCATTCACAATGTCCTTGACTTGCTAGACACTAGGGGAAATATAACACATCTTACTCATGTAAATGTTAATGATCCTAAAAAAATTCAAAAAAATTGCATAATGTCCTAAAAAAAATTCAAATATGATCCTGAAATAATTTTTTTCAAAACAATTGCATAAAGTCCTGAAAAAACCAATAAAAAATCAAATATGATCCTGAAAAAGACCATAAAAATTAAACATGATCCTGCAAAAAATCCATAAAAAGACTTGAAAAAAATTCTAAAAATCATATATGATGCTGAAAAAATACTAAAAATTGTAAAATGTACTAAAAAAATACAAAAAAATCATTATTTCAAAAATCCTAAAAATGATTTCCCCACCATGTACATAATTGTTTGTTCTTTTCAATTAATTATCCCTTGCGACAAGATAGACATCTAAGAAGACATAATCTGAAGATTGATAAACTTTGCGATTACTGAAATCATGCATGAATAGACAAACTATCCAATCAAGTCAGCAATCAATCAGATCAAACTTGTCCTATCAATCAACAGCTATTTTGTCCTTTATCAATACAGGGTGTGGTATGCTCAAAAATAGACACCATTAGTCTTAGATGGGGTACTTCATTCCTGAAACTTATCATCATCAAAAAAACTATCAAATTAGACAACAAGATCATAATGTTGTTGGCTTGTTTGGTTTGACAAGTCTTATATTTTATTGATTTATCTTTGGTCATGTTCCTATACTACTCCAAGATATCACTGAGCGATGAGAGTGGTTAGGATGGTTCATGGTCCTTTATTTTTGTTTTTTTCTTTTGTTTGCGAGGTGTTTTTCATAATGTTCTAGTGCATGTATGTCATATTCTTCAAGATGAATGGAAACATTCCTTGTCTGCAATGTGTTTGTTTTTATGTAAAGGGATCACATTATTGTCCTGGATTTCTGTGCCATGGTACAACACATCCATTTTCCATATTAAATAAATTTTATGATAATAATGCACTTATGAAAGAAAATTTTTATCCTTACTAACTTTTCTCTGTCCAATTTTTGATTTTTACTAACTTTTCTTCTGTCAATCCTAGCAACCATTCTCTTTTCAAAAAAATGACCTCATATCAATTTCCACCCTATTTTTAAAGGGGCATCCTACCTCCATTATATCAATCCAATGGGGCATGATTTTTAATTTTTCTTCGACACAATGGTGAGAATTGTATTATATCAAAGAGGGGAAAAATGTAGACACCCAAAAATGGTTCACACCTATGTGCCCCCTTTTTAACAGGTCTTATATTCACTAATATTGTGTCATTCTACCATGTCATCAATTACTAACATTTCTCTCATAACCTATGTCTCTTTGGCCAAATTGATCATTTTAAAATCATTATCAGAATCAATCAAATCATGTCAAACCCTTATCACCTCATCATCATCAATTCAATTCATCAACAACCTTATCAAATGATGTCATGATTATCCAAGGCATTGTCAAAGTTCATTGATGCCTCATCATCATCAATCCAAGGAATTTCGAAAGTTCATTGATTCTTCATGATTTTAAAATCATTTCAATAATTTCAAATCATTTCAAACCTTATCAATCTCTTTCAAAATAAATCCTTAAGGCATTGTCAAATTTCATCGATGCCTCATCATTATCAATCCAAGGCATTATCAAAGTTCATCAATGCCTCATAACTTTCATTATCAATCCAAGGCATTGTCAAATTTCATTGATGCCTCATCAACATCAATCCAAGACATTTTCATAGTTCTGTTGGAATAATAGAAAGGTGTATACTGAGAGGGGAGGGGTGAATCAATACCCTTAGAAACCTTCAAAAAGATCTTTGTAATCAAATATACTATTATAACTGAATGAGTAGATAACTTTCACCAAACATATAATGCAACTATTAAAATGTAAATGCATGTAATGTAAACAATAAAACATACATGAAACTTAAGCACACATGACACTAGTATTTTGGTATTGCAGAAAACCCCTGTTAGAAGCTAAAAACTATGGTGGGGATGAGACCCACAAAGCTTCACTACTGTTGTAATAAAGTAGCCTTTAGAACTTACAAATATTTGATCACTTCTAGTGACCTTACTATTGATGGCAATTATTCAATTGTGTATTGTCATTGATGTTTAAACAAGTATAGTGATGTTTACACAAATGTCTAATCCTATCTAAGCACAGACAGTGTTTTCCAAGCTCTCTCAGGCATTTAAGAAGACCTAAGTGATTTTCAGTTCTAACCGAGTTCACTCGGGCATTACAGTTTTGGTCAGGCGTTGAAGGAATTCAGTGTTGACTGAGTTAAAAAGTTAGTGTCAGCTGACTAAAATCTTACATTTTATGTTTAAATGGTTATATACAGCTGACAGACATGAGTTTTATTATTTATTTGGAAGGTTATTCAAGCCGACTTGACAAGGCCTATCATATATATACTAGGTCAAGTTTTGGATTAAATTGGAATGAGAAGAAGTGAAGATATTCTTTTGATATGAAGAGTGAAGTCAAAATCTGATGGGATTCTGATTAAGGAAAAAATATCCACATAGATCTGCAATAGAATATTTGATCAGTAAGGATCTAGTTATAAAACTAGAGCAGAGATCTGAATAAGCAAAGATAGTTGCTTATCAAAACAGGTCAATTCGTTGTTACTCTCTAAAAATTGTAGAAGTGATCCAAATCTCTTAACAGAGTAGACTTAACAGTCTTTTATAAATCCTCTCACAAGGTGACATTTCTACATTGAAGTGTTTGAAGACCTCTAACAAGGCCACTCATTATAGGGTGATTAAATCCTCTAACAGGGTCACACCTAACAGTGTGTTTTGTAACCTTTAACAGGGTTGGCTCCTAACAGGGCTGACTTCAGAAGAGTGAAAAATACTAACTAGTTGCAATTGGTGATTTTTCTCATATTGGGTTTCCACATTAAATCTTGGTGTTATATGTGTACATGTTATTTTATTTATGCTTTCTATTTCTGCAATTAATCACTAAAGGATAATCACAGTTAATATCTTAAGATTTGCTATGTTAACCGAGTGATAGTGAAATATATTTTTTAACTGAGCAACAATGATAAGTTTGATTAAGACATCTAAGGGACATGATTTCTTTTTGTGGTAACTGATTCATCCCTCCCCTCTCAGTTACTCAACTCATTTCCAACAATTGGTATCAGAGCATTTGGTGCTTTCAGGGAAGGATTCAAAGCCTAATATAAAGATCAGAGATGTCTTACAGAAGGGAGATCCCCAAGCTTAACAACACCAATTTTGTTGCATGGAAAGATTTGATGAGGCTACATTTATCTACTATTGGAGATACTAGTTTGCAATTCTAGGACCATAGGTATGTGGAACCACAGAGACCTTTGACTATGAATTAGATGATAGACATGAAGCATCATAACATAATGATGATTGATATAACATTTGCACTCATCTATTCCAATTTTGATGAAGTCAAGGATTTCCCTAGTGCCTTTGATATGTGGAACAAACTGCATGATATTCATGGAGATGTCAATGTAAAGAGAGTCAAAGAAGAGAGTCTCAGAGGTCAATTTGATCAGATGAAAATGAAAGAAGGAGAATACATTACAAAATACAGTGAAAGAATCAAGAAAAGTGTCACTGCCATCAGAGCTACTAGTGGAGTGATTGAAGACACAAGAGTGGTTAGTAAGGTATTGATAACTTTACTTCCTATCTATGCAATTAGAGTTTCAGCTATTAGAGAGGTGAGGTGCAGTAATGATGTAACTCTAGATGCATTGGTTGGAAGGCTTACAACTTTTGAGTTGGACAATTTTGACAAGTATTCTCCTAATCCTAGCAATCTTGAGTCTACATTCAAAGATAAATTGAAACTTGGCAAGATAGATAGAAAATAAAAATAGATTTATAGTGATAGTGATAATGATTCTGATGATGAATACCTAGAGGTCATTGAAGCATTACTTGCAAAGAGAGTTGCCAAAGGAAAAGGTAAATAAAAAGGAAGAGTACCATTGATTTTCTTTTCATGTAATGAGGTTGGTCACATTTCTACTAAGTGTCCAAACAAAGAAAACAAAGATGAGAGAAAGTTCAACAAGTACAAAGGTAAGAAATATTTCACAAGTTACAAAAGCTACATGGACAAAGGTAAGAAATATTGTTATATTGCAAAATATTTTGATAGTGATGAAGATGAAGATGAAATGGTTAAAATTTCTATTAAGGATGAGTCATACAATGAAGAAAATGATAAGAATACACTTTTATCTTATATTAATGACACTTGGATAATTGATAGTGGTTGTTCTCACCACATGACTAGTGATAAAACCAAATTTGAACATCTTGAGCACTATGATGGTGGGAGTGTCAGTTTTGGGAATGATGAACCTTGCTATGTGAAAGGTAAAGGTTGTATTGCTTTAACAAAGGGAATAAAATGTGATAATTCTTATTGGGTTGAAGGACTAAGGCATAATATACTAAGTGTGGCACAACTAAATAAAATTGGTTTCAAGAGAGAATTCATGAATGGGAAGGCCAAGCTCCTGGATGGTAAGGGAAACCTAGTTGGAACTAGCAGGCAAACAAAAGGTAATCTATTCTATCTTGATCTCACTGAAAGTTCATGTTTTATTGCACAAGTAGAAGAAATATGGTTATGGAACAAAAGGTCATGTCATGTGAACTTTGATAACCTGGTTAACATAAGAAAGAAAAAAAGAGTAAGAGGTACTCCTATTATGAAGAAACCTACATTAGCAAAATGCAAATAATGTCGAATTGGGAAGATGCGCAAGACTAGTTTCAAGAGAAATAATTAAAATACATAAGAAGTCTTGGAGCTGGTACATACTAATTTATGTGGACCAATTGGAACAACAAGTTACATTGGTGAGAAGTATTTCATTCTATTTGTTGATGATCATTCCAGAATGATGACTGCTATTTTTCTTAAAGAAAAATAAGAAGCTTTTTAGAAGTTTAGGTGGTACCTTGCTAGAGTTGAAAAAGAGGTGGGAAATAAATTTAAATGCTTAAGATATGACGAAGGAGGTGAATTCATCTCTAATGAATTCAATGAATTCTGTAATGAAAGATGAATCAAGAGACAAGTATTTACTGTTAGTAATAACGTCTGAGAGGGGGGGGGGGGGGGAATCAGTGGNGGGGGGGTGAATCAGTGGCCTCAAAAATTAACCCTTAAATCAACCCTTCAACTCTTATAACCACTAATTATTTCTCAAGTTATCTTTTGTCCTACAAGATGAATGCCTTGAACAACTTATATCAATTTACTACTATTTCTCTGTTAACCCTTCTTCTTAATGTTTACCGATAAGTAGTCATCTATTTACTGAAATACAGTAAATATGCAAAGTATACCGATATATCCAGAATGAATTATGTAAGATACAAAACAATAAAGAAATGCATCATACACACATATAACATATGGATTTTAATGTGGAAACCCTATTAAGGGAAAAAAACACTAGGACCGATACCCCAAATTTTCACTCTTATGAAGTGAACCCTGTTAGGAGACAACCCTATTAAAGGTTACAAACACACTATTAGGTGTGACCTTATTAGAGGATTTTACACATATAGGTTTTCACTTAGTATCGGGCATCTAATGCTGCCATCCTTGAATTATCCTCTCTCTTAGACTGTAAATAGGCATCGGGCATATCCAATACTAATTTCATGAATCAACCTTTTTGGCACTCCTTAGGATGTACCTCAATATATAGAATATTGTTATGTCCTACTCTATTAAGAGACTTGATGCTTCAATGGTTAAACTGAAACAATATGACCTATTTCTAATGCAACTTGAGTTGCAGATTTTCAGATCTATTTAAGTACATTACCTCTCTGATCAATGTATCAATTTAATTCTTTTTGTGCTCCACACTTTCTTCTCTATGATGCTATGCTCACTGTTCATCGGTGTCTATAGAATTCCTTAGCTGTCCTTCAGCTTGATTGATCAGTACTACATGAAGTTGTTCTTCATCAGTTTCTCTTCAGAATCCTTTTTCATTCAATCTCCTTAATCCCTTTTTCATGAATGTGATATTTGAAAATGAATTAAGCTTGTCTCTTATATAGACATGATATTCATTGTTTCTTGATTCTTGATTCTTGGTTCTTGGCATGAAAAACAATCGAGCCAATTAGATTTAAAGCATAACTCTTGATTTGTCTCGTAGTTATCTTCATGCCAATTGTACAAATCATCTTTAAATCAATCACTTAACTTTGGTCAAATAAAACAAATTAGACAACCACTTAAGTCCTTATTTAGCTCTGCTAGCTAGATATTTTGTCATTTTTTGAACTCTATGTTTCGTCAGTCAACTCTATAGTTATTTTTCAGTGACAACTGACAGTTCCATCAGTGTGACTCCAGTTAGCTTTGGGATCTCCATCTGTCGGGCATCATTGGATGTTTACTTGTTATGAAACTCTATTTTTAGCTCATCGGGCATCTTGTGGTTTTGCTTCATAGGGAAACACTATCTTCTGCTCATCGGGTATCACTGTGACTTTTCTTCTTTTCCTTTTTTGATGGTGTGCACTCTATTAGTGTTGTCTATCACTTAGTGAATACTTGACTTTTATGCATTTCTGGAAGCATAACCTTTGTTCCATTGATTCTCTGAAGTCTTTGGCATTATGTACATGACCATACAGATGATATCAAGTTGACTTCAATGACAATACAAACCATTAACTAATTTAATGCCTTGCATTATCTTCAACTTAACATTATCAAACATTCAATCAGTTACATGTCATCATTCTCTCCCTTTGGCATTGATGGAAACATACTATATTATCACACTATACTATTTCTAATACAATATGAAATACAATCATTGAGATTCATCAAACTACCAATCTTTTTGTTTGATAATCGATAAATGTCTGAACTCTGGTAAGCTCTGTTTTAGCTTAGATTTGATTCTTGCAGCTCTTTGTCTTTTGATGTGTTGAGTCCTCTTCTTTTG
Organism: Thuja plicata; assembly: GCA_018584345.1. NCBI lineage: Eukaryota > Viridiplantae > Streptophyta > Pinopsida > Cupressales > Cupressaceae > Thuja > Thuja plicata. The sequence continues at coordinate 2,154,854 of MU225677.1, read as the reverse complement.
TAAATTTCTCTCCTTTGACTGTTCTCTCTCTTGCGATGTCTTTTTCTCTTGTCAGCAACTCTCCCTTTGTATAATCTTTCATATAATTTTCTATTGCTATTAGAGTAATCTAATAATGGATAATTTATCTCTCTTTTTCATGAAGGATGTGATAATATGGATAATCTCTCTCCCTTTGACAAAAATACCAAAAAAATATTTTACAAATATCTGACATTTATTTCAAGCAATCATTTTTCTCCTATCCATAATATATTCCTTGAATTTCCCTTATCCATCAGTAATACAACAATATGCTCTGGTGCTTGGTTATGATATATACCTGTCTATATATATATATATATATATATATGTATCTTTTGAAGTTCATCTCTTTTCTTGCATCAACATGATTGATATTCTGATAATATGTAGGCTGATGTAGCCTTCAGTCATTTTACTGACTGGTAGACAAGGGTTTGACCCCTAGTCTCTTTCTTAAGTACTCAAATGTATCCTTGGGCAGTGGCTTGGTGAAGATATCAGCCAATTATTCTTTTGATTGCACATACTCAAGTATCACCTCATTTTCTTGAACTTGTTCTCTCAAATAATTATACTTGATGGAATGTGTTTAGTCTTAGCATGCATGACTGGATTCTTGGAAATGTTTATTGCACTTGTGTTATCATAATAGATAATCACTGGTTTTGAGATCTTCATATTCATACCTTCCAGCAACTGTTTGATCCATGCAATATTTGAGAAATTTATAATAGCAACAACATATTCTACTTTTGCAGTAGATTGAGAGATGCATCCTTACTTCTTGCTAATCCATGTGACAAGTCTATCACCCATAAAGAATGCTCCTCAAGTTGTGCTCTTCCAGTCATCAAGATTTCTAGCCCAATCAGTGTCGGTAAACACCTTAACTTTAAATTTGCCTTCTCTTCTATACCATAACCCAAATTCCTCAGTATTCTTCAGATATCTTAGAATTATTTTCATAGTAGTCATATGTGATTCTCTAGGGTTAGCAAAAAATCTAGCAACAATTCCTACTGCATGTGCAATATCTGGCCTAATGTGTACAACATACATGAGTTTTCCAATCATATATCTGTACAAAGTCTGATTTACCTCTATTTTCTTGTCCTCCTTTGTCAAATTACATCTAGTAGACATCAGTGTTCCAAATGGTTTGGGTTCTTCCATCTTCAATATTTTCAGGACCTCTTTGATGTACTTGGACTGTGTAATGAAAATACCTTCTCCTTGTTGCATTATCTAGAGACCAAGAAAGAACTTGATTTCTCCAAACATAGACATCTCAAACTCTTTTCTCATCTCATTTGCAAATGATTTTCATAGCATATCATTTCCTCCAAATATGATGTCATCAATAAATATTTCAGCAATCAAAGTGTTAGCATCAATATCTTCCTTTAAATAAAGATTACTATTTTAACTAGTCCTTACAAATCAAATACTTATTAGATAGGAATGAAGTCATTCATACCAGGCTCTTGGAGCTTGTTTCAATCCATACAAGGCTTTGTGAAGTATACATACCATGTTCCTCTTCTCTGGATCAACGAACCCTTCTAATTGTTCAATGTATACCTCTTCTTCAAGTATTCCATTTAGGAATGCTGATTTGACATCCATTTGATATACTTTGAATCCTTTTAATGCAAAATAAACAAGTAATATTATTACTCCTTCTAGCCTAGCAACAGGTGAAAAGGTCTCTCCATAGTCTATACCTTCCTCTTGTGCATACCCCTTGCATACTAGTCTTTCTTTGTTCCTTGAGACTTCTCCATTCTCATTCAGTTTATTCCTAAATATCCATTTTTTTTCGATGACATTCTTGTCATCTGGTCTTGGCACAAGTGACCATGTTTTGTTTTTCTCAATCTGGTCAATCTCATCATTCATAGCACTTATCCATTCTTCATTATCAAGTGCAGCATTGATATATTTTGGATCAAACTCACAAATTATAAAACTTGAGTTTAGAGACTAACTTCTTGTTCTTGTACCAACTTTCTTATCTCCTATGATCTCGATCTCTGGATGGTTCCTTCTTACATATCTTGCAAGTAAAGGTATAGTTCTTTGTCTATCAGTTTGATCATTGTTTTGTTCTTCATTTTTCTCTTCATCACCTTGCACATTATATTGATCATTACCCTGATTGTCGGTATTTGCAGCCTGTAGCTCAAGAGCAATGATTTGTAGCTTAGGAGCTCTACATTGTTGGTAAGGTAGAGTGTCAGGTTCCTCATTGTAAGTGAACTTATTGTAGTTCTCTGGTTCTTTAGTGCTTTCTTGTTCATTCTTCTCTACAAATTCATCTATCTTTACATTTTCACTTTCAATAATTTTGTTAGAGGCTTTGTTTAGACATTTGTAAGCCTTGCTCTTGGTAGAATACCCTAGAAAAATTCCTTCATCACTCTTAGAGTCAAGTTTTCCCTTTCTATCATATTTTAAGATATAACATTGACTACCAAAATTTTTGAACTAACTTACATTGGTTGTGCATCCATACCATAGCTCATAAGGTGTCTTCTTGGTGTATTTCTTCAATTTTACTCTATTCAGTGTGTAAACAGCAGTACTGACAGCTTCCCTCCAGAATATTTGGGTGATGCCTTTTTCTATCATCAGTGTTCTAGCACAATCAACTATTGATCTATTTCTTCTCTCAGCAATCTCATTTTGTTGTGGTGTTCTTGGTGCAAAAACATGTCTCTTTATACCATGCTCATTACAAAAGTTAGTGAATTCATCTGATATAAACTCACCTCCTCTATCTGATCTCAAACATTTTATATCCTTACCACTTTGTTTCTCTACCATAACCTTATACCATTTAAACATCTTAAATGCTTCTGATTTATCTTTTAGAAACATAACTGTCATCATTCTAGAGTAATCATGAACATAGAGAATAAAATATCTATCTCCATAATAACTCTTTGTCCTCATAGGTGCACATAAATTAGTATGGACTAATTCTAGAATTACATTAGATATATGGGTTTTGCTTTTGAAACTATACTTTGTCATCTTACCTTTTTGGCTATTTTTACACATGATGTTGTCGAGCTTGGTCATTTTTGGTAAGCCTCTAACATTTCTCTTTTTGCTAATCTTTATCATGTTGTCAAAGTTCACATGATACAGTATTTTGTGCCATAACCATATGTCTTTGTTTGTAGCAGTCAAACAAGTGGAGTCAGTATCATTCAGATAGAATAAGTTACCTTTTGTCTGTTCACCGGTACCAATCAGATTTCTAGATTTGTTAAAAATCTTTGCCTTCTTATTTTCAAATGCAACTTTGTGACCTGAATTATTCAACTGAGAAACACTCATTAGATTATAATTCAATACATTTACCCAATAAGAATTCTCACACTTTATCTGGTTATTCAACATTATTGTTCCTCTACCTTCAACTAGACAAGGTGTGTCATTTCCCATTCTTACTGATCCACCCTTGTAGTATTCAAAAGTCTCAAAATTTTGCTTATCACTAGTCATGTGATGAGTGCAGCCACTATCTATGATCCAAACATCATTTTTGCTAATTTTAGATATGAGAGATGTTTCTACATACCTTTCTTCATTATCATCTGAATCATCTTTCACAACCACAAACACCATCTCGATGTCTTCATCTGATTTGGTGTCAGTATCATCATCCTTGTATTTTTCTAGGTAGATGACCTTCTTTCCTTTGTCCTTATAGTCTCTGGTATCTCTTCTTTCTAATTGTCAGTAGCTTCTATAATCACCTCTATCAGACTTCTCAAAATATTTGTCATTACTTCTGTCATCTTTTCTTCTGTTAGTACATCTTGCAACAAAGTGTCCAATCTCTTTGTAATTAAAACAAACAAGTGGTAATTTACCTTTGTATTTACCTTTGCCTCTCTACATTCTTTTGGCCATAAGTGCTTCAATTTCATCAAGATCATCTTCTTCATTTTCACTATCACTGTATTTTCTCATAGTGTTTTTGTGACTTGATTTACTTATTCTCATAGAAGTTTTGAATGCAGACTCTATGTTTGGTAAGAAACTATTATCAAAGTTATTCATCTCAAATGAAATCAGTCTTCCAATTAACCTGTCTAGAAAAACATTGCTATTTTCTACTACTCTCATTTCTTGAATGGCAGATACTCTAATAGCATAAGTAGGCAGTAAGGTTCTTAGAATTTTACTTACCACTTTATCTTCTTCTAGTACACCTCTAACTCCTCAGATAGCATGGACTACCACTTTAATTTTTGTGCTGTATTGAGTAATGTTTTCTCCTTCTTTCATTTTGAAATTATCAAACTTTCCTCTAAGACTTTCTGCCTTGGCTCTCAAAACATTTTTGTCACCACCATGTACAAGCTTCAATTTGTCCCACATCTTCTTTGTAGTTTTGCATTCTTTGACATATTCAAATTCAACATTGGAGAGTGAGGAAGAAAGCTCTATCATCATGCCATTATGTTCATGCTTCTCTCTCATTTGTTCAACTGTTGGTGCTCTTGTGGGAAACACATATTCAGTTTCTAGGAATTGAGTAACATCATTACCAATACCTAATAAGTGGAGTCTTATCCTACTCTGCCATGAAGAAAAATTATCTTTGTTCAACTTGGGAACATCTTGTCTGTTCATCTTGTGATCTTTAGCTTAGGTCTTAAAAATTTCCTTCTAAACACACAAATCAGTGACCTCAAAAATTAATCTTTAAATCAACCCTTCAACTCTTATAACCACTAATTATTTCTCAAGTTATACTTTGTCCTACAAGATGAATGCCTTGAACAACTTATATCAATTTACTACTTGTCAGATTGCTCTTTTAAACATTCTTCTTAATGTTTACCAATAAGTAATCATCTATTTACCAAAATATAATAAATATGTAGAGTATACCAATATATCCAAAATGAATTATGTAAGATACAAAATAGTAAATAAATGCATCATACACACATATAACACATGGATTTTAACCTGGAAACCCTGTTAAGGGAAAAAACCACTGGGACCAATACCCCAAATTTTCACTCTTCTGAAGTGAGCCCTGTTAGGAGCCAACCCTGTTAAAGGTTACAAACACACTGGTAGGTGTGACCTTGTTACATGATTTTACACATATAGGTTGTCACTCAGTATCGGGCATCTAATGTTGCCATCCTTGAATCAACCTCTCTCTTAAACTGTCAATAGGCATCGGGCATATCCAATGCTACTTTCATGAATCAACCTTTTTGGCACTCCTTGGGATGTACCTCAATATATAGAAGATTGTTAAGTCTTTCTTTTTTAAGAGACTTGATGCTTCAATGGTTAAAATGAAACAATATGACCTGTTTCTAATGCAACTTGAATTGCAGATTTTTAGATCTATTTAAGTACATTACCTCTCTGATCAATGTATCAATTTAATTTTTTTGTGCTCCACACTTTCTGCTCTGTGATGCTGTGCTCACTATTTTTTAGTGTCTGTAGAATTCCTTAGCTCTCCTTCAGCTTGATTGATCAGTACTGCATGAAGTTGTTCTTCATCAGTTTCTCTTCAGAATCCTCTTTTCATTCACTCCCTTTAATCCCTTTTTTGTGAATGTGATATTTTAAAATGAATTAAGCTTGTCTCTTATATAGAAATGATATTCATTGTTTCTTGATTCTTGATTCTTGGCGTGAAAAGCAATCCAGCCAATTAGATTTAAAGCATAACTCCTGATTTGTCTCGTAGTTATCTTCATGCCAACTATACAAATCATCTTTAAATCAATCACTTAACTTTGGTCAAATAAAAAAAAGTAGAGAAATAATTAAGTCCTTATTTAGCTCTGCCAGCTAGATATTTTGTCATTTTCTAAACTCTCTATTCTGTCGGTCAACTCTGTAGTTAGTCATCGGCGACAACTGATAGTTCCGTCGGTGTGACTCTAGTTAGCTTCAGGATCTCCGTCTGTCGGGCATCATTGGATGTTTACTCATCAAAAAACTCTATTTTTAGTTCATCAGGCATCTTGTGGTTTTGCTTCATCAAGAAACACTATCTTCTGCTCATCGGGTATCACTATGACTTTTCTTCTTTGCCTTTTCTGATGGTGTGCACTCCGTCGGTGTTGTCTATCACTTAGTGAATACTTGACTTTTATGCATTGCTAGAAGCATAACCTTTGTTCCATTGATTCTATGAAGTCTTTGGCATTATGTACATGACTATATAGATGATATCAAGTTGACATCAATGACAATACAAACCATTAACTAATTTAATGCCTTGCATTATCTTCAACTTAACATTATCAAACATTCGATCATTTACATGTCATCATCTACCCCTGGTACACCACAACCAAATGGAATAGAAGAAGGAAGAAACACATCTATTATGGATTGTGCGATAACCTTGATGATTGAAAAGAATGTTGCTACCAAATACTGGAAGGAATCGATCAGCACTCTAGTTCACACCTTGAATAGAGTTCAATTGAAGATAGGTACGGAGAAGACACCTTTTGGATTATGGTATGGCTGCATACCTAATGTTTGTTATTTAAAACTATTTGAAAGTAAATGTTACATCTTGAAGGAAGGAAGAAATAGAAAATTTGATGTAAAAGGTGATGAAGGTATATTCCTAGGCTGCTCCTATAAAAGAAAAGCATATAAATGCTTGAATCTTTCTATTCATAAAGTCATAGAAAGTGTACATGTGAGGATTGATGATTTTGCAGAGAGAAGTGAAGAACACAGCAGTAAAGAGCCTATGGATTAAAGAAACTTTGTGTATTATGAACCTGATACTATACCTAAGACACAAGAAATGGTGATTGGATAGCATCTGTGTCAACCATTGAATTCATCTGCACAAACTCAAATAGTTCAACCCGAGTTGTAGCCCATGAAACCCAAGCTTCTAGTAGAGGAAACTAAGTCACAGACAAAGGGAACTGAGTCTCATATAGAGGCACCCAGGTCTCACATAGAGGCACCTAAGTCTCAGACAGAGGCACCCGAGTCTCAGAAAATGGAACCCAAGTATCAGATAAAAGAGCATAAAAAAATGTTTGAGCATGGTGAACCAAGTGGAACAAGCCCAAAATTAAGAAGGAAGGATCTTGTACTTGCAAAATATGTTAAAAGGAATCATGCACATGAGAAAATTATTGGAGATCAGACAGAAGGTATAATGATGAGGAAAAAATGTAAAGGTACATGCTTGCTTAGTGAAATTGAACCTAGATCTATTAAAGATGCATTGAATGATGAAAGCTGGATTGAAGCCATGAATGAAGAAATTGAGCAGATAGAAAAGAACAAAACATGGACTCTTGTACCTAGACCAAAAGATAAGAGTGTGATTGGTACTAAGTGGGTTTTCAAAAACAAGATGAATGAAAAAGGTGAAGTTTCTAGAAACAAAGAAAGATTAGTATGTAAAAGATATGCTCAAGAAGAGGGTATTGATTATGGAGAAAAAATTTCTCCTATTGCAAGAATTGATGGAGTCAAAAATCTTCTGGCTTATGCAGCACATAAAAGATTCAAGGTATACAAAATGGATGTTAAATCTACATTCTTGAATGGAATTCTAGAAGAAGTCTATGTTGAGAAACCTGAAGGTTTTGTTAATCCTAACAAAAGAAATATGGTTTGCAAACTACACAAAGCCTTGTACGGAATAAAGAAAACTCCTAGAGCTTGGTATGAAAGATTGCATGGTTACCTAGTAAGTATTGGACTTTAGAGAACTAATGATAATAGTATCTTGTATATCCAAAAAGGACCTCAGAACAAGATACTATTAGAAAAAATATTGTTGATGGTATATTTGTTAGAATGAATTTATAATAACTGAGAGGGGAGGGGAGAATCAGTTATCCTTAGGTCTAGATGTAGAAAATAAAAACTTTCTATATTTCAGATCTACTCGGCAGCAGTAGCATATGTCAACAACTTTAATCATGCAGTTTACTATCTATTAAAATTAGCTTGTAGAAGCATAATAGTAAAACAAACCATAAGAATTCATACAAGTTGACACAAGTATTTAACATGGAAACCCAATATGGGAAAAACCACCAGTAACATGCTACCAAGTTTTCACTCTTCTGAAGTGAGCTTTGTGAGGAGCCAACCCTATTAAAGGTTATAATAACACACTATTAGGTGTGACCTAGTTAAAGGATTTAATCACCCTATCAGGAGTGGCCTTGTTAGAGGACTTAGAATATTCCACCTGAATGTCACCTTGTTAGAGGATTTATACAAATGACTGTTAGGTCAACCTTGTTAAAGGATTTAACTGATATAATGGTTAGAAAGTAATCAATAGTTGTGATCTGATACATACAACTTACTTTGCAATTCAGATCCAATTATAGCTCTGATGTTAACTTATTGGATAGCCTGCATTGTCATTTCAACCTTATGATCTACTTGGAAATCTATCAAGCAATCACACATGCAACTCTCTGCTTCTATATTCACCCTTCTCTTCTAGATCATGCTAAATAGTAAATCAACTATGCAACCCTTTTGCATACACATCCACTTCACATTCAGCAGCACACTTCAGCATCCTTAATGAATAACCACTTGAGGTTATCATATACCTCTCTGTCTAGGTCAGATAAATCTTTTGCCACTTAAACAAGATCATAGATCTTAGGTTAGGTAAAATCCATCGGATCATTCCATTTTTGCATTATATTTACTTCTCCAAAGTAGTCTCTAATTAAATCTTGAAACCATGCATTAATTATAGTTACCTATACATTAAATGATGTGGATCAATCTTTAATTAACATTACATATCCCAATAAAATTAACTAAGTCGGCCAGAGATCTCAAATCTCATCATTAATCCAATTACTGTAAGTCGGCCAACATCACTTTTCCACTCGACAATTTCAATGGTGCTCAGCATTGAACAACTTTGCTCATCACAAACAACTTTGCTTGGCACAAGAAACTCTGCTTGGTACAAGCCAAACTTGCTTGGCACGGAACAGCCAAAAAAACTATCTTTGAAAGATAAAAAACTAATTACTTTGCCAGAGTGCCAACTGATCAAGTACCCTTTTAATTGCCTTAACTCAACCATTCACTTGGTCTTCTTGTTAAATCTTCATCATCATCAGTAGATATGGTACTCAAATAGATAACA
>MU225677.1:2116696-2142356 GCA_018584345.1 Thuja plicata | reverse complement strand
ATGCCATAACCAAACATCATTGTACTATGCAAACAAACATGTTTCTTTAGATAAATCTAGATAAAATAAGTTACCTTTAGTCTGATCACCACTTCCAACTAATTCTCCAGTAGAATCATAGATCTTTTCTTTTCTGTGATGGAATTCAATTTTGTAACCAAAAGTGTTTAGATGTGCAACACTTAGCAAATTATATTTAAGATAATCAACCCAATACACATCATCACATCTGATTTTGTTAGTCAAGTTAATCAATCCTTTACCTTTGATACGACATGGTGCATCATTACCAAATTTTACATATCCTCCTTTGCATTGGTTTAGGTTTTCAAACTTATCTTTATCACCAGTCATATGATGGGAACAACCACTATCAATGATCCATCAATCACTTTGCTCATATAAGAGATTAATGAAATTTTCTCATCATCATCAGAATCTTCTTCATTGCAACATAAACAACTTCTATATCATTGTCATCAGAATTATTAGTGTCATTGTCAGAAGTTTCTTCAGCAATATAACAAGATTTCTTACCTTTGTCTTTGTAGTCCTTATATTTCTTGAAGTCTTGGTCATTCTTTCTATCTTTGTATTCCTTGTATTTTTTGTCCCTTGTTTCATCTTTTTTCATTCTTGTCAGGACATCTACCAGCTATATGACCAACTTTATTGCATGAAAAACAAATAATAGGAAGTTTACCTTTGTATTTTTCTTTTCCTCTGGATAGCCTTTTTGCCATAAGTGCTTCAAGTTCTTCAAGATCATCATTAGAAGTGTCACTATCACTGTTCACATGTTTCTTTCCTTTCTTAGATTTATTGAGAACTAGCTGTGATCTAAAAGTAGAATCAATCCCTTGTGGATTATAGTTATCATAATTTGACATTTCAAATGCAGTGAGTCTGCCTATTAGATTTTCTAGATTCAAATTATTGTTAGGAGTACATCTCGATTCTTGAATTGCATAAACTCTAATAGCATATGCAAGAAGTAAATTTCTTAGTACATTTATCATAATAGTGTTCTCATCAATTGTTCCATTAACCCCTCTAATGGCATTAACAACTTCTTTTACTCTACCACAATACTAATTAATATTTTCTCCTTCTTGCATTTTCATCTCATCAAACTTACCTCTTAGACTTTCTGATTTAACTCTCAGCACATTTGTGTCTCCACCATAGATAGTTTCAAGTTTGTCCCACATTTCCTTTGCACTTGTGTAGCTCTTTATATCATCAAATTATGAATAGCTCAATGAGGAGGAAATCTCCAACATTGCTTGATTGTGCTCTTGTTTTTCTTTTAGTTGTGTAGCTATGAGAGGAGTAGTAGGTGGTACATAGGCATTTTCAATAAGTCACTTGGAATCATCTCCAATACCAGCTAGATGCAGTTTCATCAAGCTCTGCCATTCAGGGAAGTTATCTTTGTTCAACTTAGGAACCTCCTTATACATCTTGATCTTTTCATTCCAAGTACCTTCAAACTATTTTCAAGAGACCAAACCTCTAATACCAATTGTTAGAATGAATTTAGAATAACTAAGAGGGGAGGGGTGAATCAGTTATCCTCAGGTCTAGATGTAGAAAATAAAAACTCTCTGTATTTCAGATCTTCTCAACAGCAGTAGCATATGTCAACAACTTTAATCATGCAGTTTACTGTCTATTGAAATTATCTTGTAGAAACATAACAATAAAACAAACCATAAGAATTCATACAAGTTCACACAATTATTTAACATGGAAACCCAATATGGGAAAAACCACTAGTAACATGCTACCAAGTTTTCACTCTTCAGAAGTGAGCTCTATGAGGAGCCAACCCTGTTAAAGGTTACAATAACACATTGTTAGGTGTGACCTAGTTAAAGGATTTAATCACCATGTCAGGAGTGGCCTTGTTAGAGGACTTAGAACATTCCACCTGAATGTCACCTTGTTAGAGGATTTATACAAATGACTGTTAGGTCAACCTTGTTAAAGGATTTAACTGATACAATAGTTAGAAAGTAATCAATAGTTGTGATCTGATACATACAACTTACTTTGCAATTCAGATCCAATTACAGCTTTGATGTTAACTTACTCGATAGCCTGCATTGTCATTTCAACCTTCTAATCTGATTGGAAATCCGTCAAGAAATCACACATGCAACTCTCTACTTCTGTATTCAGCCTTCTCTACTAGATCATGCTAAACAGTAAATCAACTATGCAACCCTTTTGCATACACATCCACATCACATTCAACAGCACACTTCAGCATCCTTAATGAATAACCACTTGAGGTTATCATATACCTCTCTGTCTAGGTCAGATAAATCTTTTGCCGCTTAAACAAGATCATAGATCTTAGGTTAGTTAAGATCCAATAGATCATTCCATCTTTGCATTACATTTACTTATCCAAAGTAGCCTCTAATTAAATCTTGAAACCATGCATTAATTATGGTTACCCATACATTAAATGATGTGGATCAATCTTTAATTAACATTACATATCCCAATAAAATTAACTAAGTCGGCTAGAGATCTCAAATATCATCATTAATCCAATTACTATAAGTTGGCCAACATCACTATTTCCACTTGACAATTTCAATGGTGCTTGGCATTGAACAACTTTTCTCGTCACAAACAACTTTGCTCAGCACAAGCAACTTTTCTCGGCACAAGCCAAACTTTCTCGACATGCAATAGCCAGAAAAATTGTCTTTGAAAGATAAACAACTAATTACTTTGCCAGAGTGCCAATTGATCAAGTACCCTTTAAATTTCCTTAACTCAACCATTCACTTGGTCTTCTTGTTAAATCTTCTTCATCATCAGTAGATATGGTACTCAAACAAATAAAAAAAGTCTCACCAGCTAAGGTTTGATAGCAATGACAAAATAACAATTACTTGCATTGTCACTTTCCAACAATATTGTTTAATGGATATGATGATTTATGCAAAGCATTCTTCAAAGCTATGAGTAAGGAATTTGAGATGTCTATGTTTTGTGAAATAAAATTATTTGTTGGGTTAAAAGTTTATCATATGAAGGATGGTATCTACATTACTTAGTTTAAATACATCAAATAGATACTGAAGAAATTTGGAATGCAAGACTCCATACCAGTTGGAACACCCATGCCTACTGGCCATAAGTTGTCTAAGGATGATGATTCAAAGAAAGTAAACCAGACTACCCATAGATTGATGATTGGTAAATTTCAATATGTTGTTCACACTAGACCTAATATTGCATTAGTAGTTGGTATTGTTGCAAGGTTTTTAGATAATCCTAGAGAGAATCATTTGATGGCTATCAAAAGGATTTTGAGATATCTCAAGGGTACTGGAGAGTATGGATTATGGTACAAGAAAGGAGGAAACTTTGATTTGAAGAATTTTATTGATGTTGATTGGGTAGGAAGTGTTGATGATATAAAAATCACAAGTGGTGGAGAATTATTTCTTGAAAAGAGATTAGTCTCCTAGACTAGCAAGAAACAAAATTGCATCTCTCAATCTATAGCAAAAATAGAGTATGTTGCTGCAGCAGTGACTTGTTCAAATATCATATGGTTCAAACAGCAGTTGTTAGGTATGAAGGAAGAAATCAAAGAACTAGTCATTATCTACTGTGACAACACTAGTGCAATTAACATTTCAAAGAACCCAGTGATGCATACTAAGACTAAACATATTGATGACATGTAACTGATTGAATGTTTGAAGATGTTAAGTTGATGATCATGCAAGACATTAAATCAGTTAATGTACTATATTTTCATTGATGGAAATTGGATATAATCTTTATTGTCATGGAAATACTGCCAAAGGCTTCAAAGAACCAATGAATCAAAGGATATGCTATCATTAATGCATATAAGTCAAGTATTCACTAAGTGACTGCATATACCAACAGAGTGCATACCGACGGTCAAAGTAAAAGAGAAGAGTCACAGTGTTACCCGACGAGCTAATGCACAACATTACCAATGAGAAAAGTTAGAGTGTTGCCTAACAGAAAAGACAAGGACAAAGATCCCGATGATAACCAAATTCACACCAACAGAATAGTCAGTTATCACCGATGACCAACTAAAGTGTTGACTGACAGAACAGAGAGTTCAAAATTGAAAAAAATGCCTAGCTGTCAAGAGCTATAAATAGACTTAATGGATACTTATCATTGTTTTAATCATCCAGATAAATCCAGAGATAAGTAATTGATTTAAAGCTGATTTTTCCAGTTGGCAAGAAGATCTCTTTGAGATAAATCTGGAATTTTCTTTAAATCTATTGACAAGAATTGTGGATCATGCCAAGAATAAAGAAAGCCAAGAAAAGGTAAATCATGTCTATATAGAGACAAACCCAATTCATTACGAAAAAGTGTGGGGAGAAAAAGAGAAGAGGAAAGATTCTAAAGAAAATCTGAAGGAGAAGAAAGTGTTCATTCAGTCCTGATCAACAAGTTGAGGAAAGAGCTAGATTCTGCAGACACCGATGAATAGTGAGACAACATCACAGAGTAGAACAGTGTGGAGCAAAGCTAAATAATTGATTATATTGATTAGAGAGGTAATGGACTTATAATAGATCTAAAAATTTGCAATTGAGTTGTATGTATGAATAGATCATTAGTGTTTCAGTTTAACCATTGAAGCATCAAGTCTCTTAACTAAGCAGGACTTAAAAGTCTTTTAAAATTGAGATACATCCCAAAGATTATCAAAAAGTTTGATCATAAAAGTAGGATTGGATATTCCCGATACCTATTGACACACCAAGTGAGTGTTTGATCAAGGATGGTAGTATTAGATGCTAGATACTAGATGACAGACTATGTTTTAAATCCTCTAACAAGGTCACACCTAACAATGTGTTTATAAACTTTAATGGGGTTGGATCCTAACAGAGCTCACTTCAGAAGAGTAAAAGTTTGGGGTACCGGTCCCAGTGTTTTTTCCCTTAACAGGGTTTCCACATTAAAAATCCATGTGTTATGTGTTTATGTTTTATTACTTTACTATTTTACATTTTACATATGCAATTTTGGTTTGACCGGTATACTCTGCATATTTACTGTGTTTCGGTAAATAGTTAATTGATTATCGGTAATCATACAGAAGAGAGATTAAAAAAGCAATCTGACAAGTAGAAAATTGATATAAGTATTTCAAGGCATACATATTGTAGGAAATAAGATAACATGAGACATAATTTGTGGTTATAAGTTTTAAGAGTTGATTTAAGGATTATGTTTTGAGGCCATTGATTCATCCACCCTCTTAGTTATTTCTAACAATTGGTATCAGAGCTTGTGTGCTTAGAAGGAAGGTTTCAAGACCTAAGCTAAAGATCACAAGATGAACATATGAGATGTGCCCAAGTTGCAAAAAGATAATTTTTCTTCATGGCATAGAATAATAAGACTCCACTTACCAGGTATTGGAAATGATGTTACTCAATACTTAGATACTGAATATGTGTTTCCCACAGGAGCACCAACAGTTGAACAAATGAGAGAGAAGCATGAGCACAATTTCCTGATGATGGAGCTTGCTTCCTCACTCTCTGATGCTAAATTAGAAGATTTCAAAACCTGCAAGATTGCAAAGCAGATGTGGGACAAATTTATGCTTGTACATGGTGGTGACAAAAATGTTTTAAGATCCAAGGCAAAAAGACTTAGAGGAAATTTTGATGATCTCAAAATGAAATAAGGTGAAAACATCACATAGTACAACACAAGAATCAAAGAGGTATTCAATTCTATCTGAGGAGTTGGAGGTGTACTAGAAGAAGATACAGTGGTAAGTAAAGTTCTAAGAACCTTATTGCCTACTTATGCTATTAGAGTATCTTCCATTCAAGAAATGAGAGTAGTAGCAAATAGTAATGTTACTCTAGATAGTTTGATTGGAAGACTGATTTCATTTGAGATGAACAATTTTGATAATAGTGTCTTACCAAACCTAGAGTCTACATTCAAAACTTCTATGAGAATAAATAAATCAAGTCATAAAAACACTCTGAGAAAAGATAGTGATAGTGAAAGTGAAGAGGATGATCTTGATGAAACTTAAGCGCTTATGGATAGAAGAATACATAGAGGCAAAGGTAAATACAAAGGTAAATTACCACTTGTTTTTTTTAATTGTAAAGAGATTGGACACTTTGCTGCAAGATGTCCTAATAGAAGAAAACATGACAGAAGTAATGATAGGTCATTTGAAAAGAAGTCTGATAGAGGTGATTACAGAAGCTACCAACAATCAGAAAGAAGAGATACCCGAGACTACAAGGACAAAGGAAAGAAGGATAGTTACCTAGAAAAATGAAAAGATGATGATATTGACATTGAATCTGATGAAGACATCGAGATGGTGTTTGTGGTAGTAAAAGATGATTCATATGATGATGAAGAAATGTATGTAGAAATTGCACTCATATCTAAAGTTAGTAAAAATGATGTCTGGATCATAGATTGTGGCTGCACACACCTTATGACTGGTGATAAGCAAAAATTTGAGAATTTTGAATACTATAAAG
This sequence comes from Thuja plicata, assembly GCA_018584345.1. NCBI lineage: Eukaryota > Viridiplantae > Streptophyta > Pinopsida > Cupressales > Cupressaceae > Thuja > Thuja plicata. The sequence goes on along the minus strand of MU225677.1, from coordinate 2,135,799 downwards.
GTGGTTTAGTAAGAATGGGTAATGACACACCTTGTCCAGTTGAAGGTAGAGGAACTATAATGTTGAATAACTAGATAAAATGTGAAAATTATTATTGGGTAAATGGATTGAATTATAATATATTGAGTGTTTCTCAGTTGAATAATTCATATCACAGAGTAGCATTTGAAAATAAGAAGGCAACGATTTTCAATAAATCAGGAAATCTGATTGGTACCAGTGAGTATACAAAAGGTAACTTATTCTAGCTGAATGATACTGGCACCACTTGTTTGATTTCTACAAAATAAGACATATGGTTGTGGCATAAAAGATTGTGTCATGTGAACTTTGACAACATGATAAAGATAAGAAAAAAGAGAAATGTAATAGGCTTACCGACGATGACCAAGCTTGACAACATCATGTGTAAGAATTGTCAAAAAGGTAAGATGACAAAGTCTAGTTTCAAAAGAAAAACCCATACATCTGATGTCATTCTAGAATTAGTCCATACTAACCTATGTGGACCTATGAGGACAAAGAGTTATTATGGAGATAGATATTTTATCTCTTTGTTGATGATTACTCTAGAATGATCACAGTCATGTTTCTAAAAGATAAATTTGAAGCATTTAAGATGCTTAAATGGTACAAGGCGATGGTTGAGAAAAAAAGTGGTAAAGAATTGAAATTATTAAGGTCATATAGAGGAGGGGAATTTATTTCAGATGAATTCACTAACTTTTGTAATGAGCATGGAATCAAAAGAAAGGTCTCTACACTAAGAACACCACAACAAAATTGAATTGCTGAAAGAAGGAACAGATCCATAGTTGATTGTGCAAGGACACTGATGATAGAGAAAGGAATCACCCAAATCTTTTGGAGAGAAGCTATTAGTACTGTTGTTTACACATTGAACATAGTACAATTGAAGAAAGACACCAAGAAGATACCTTATGAGCTTTGGTATGGTTACACACCCAATGTAAGTTATTTCAAATTTTTTGGTAGTCAATGTTATATCTTAAAAGATGATAGAAATGGAAAAATTGACTCCAAGATTGATGAAGGAATATTTCTAGGGTAATCCACGAAGAGCAAGGCTTATAAATGTCTAAATAAAGCCTCTAACAAAATTGTTGAAAGTGCAATTGTAAAGATAGATGAATTTGGAGAGAAGAATGAAAAGGAAAGCACTAAATAACCAGAGGACTACAATAGGTTTTATTACAATGAGGAACTTGAAACTCTACCTGACCAACAATGTAGAGCTCCCAAGCAACATATCATTGCACCCAAGCATCAGGCTGCAAATACCGATGATCAAAATATTGCTCAAGATGATGCACAAAGTGATGGAGAACAAAATGATGATCAAGCTGATAGACAAAGAGCTGAACTTGTACTTGCAATGTATGTCAAAAGGAACCATCCATAGAACCAGATCATAGGAGATAAAAAGGCTGGTATGAGAACCAGAAGTAAGTCTCTAAATACAAGATGTCTTATTTATGATTATGAGCCAAAATTTGTCAATGCTACACTAGATAATGATGAATGGATAAGTGATATGAATGAAGAGTTTGAACAGATAGAGAAAAAAAAGACATGGACACTTGTACCGAGACCAAATGACAAGAATGTCATTGGTACAAAATGGATATTTAGGAATAAACTGAATGAGAATGGAGAAGTCACCAGAAATAAAGTAAGACTAGTATGCAAGGGGTATGCACAAAAAGAAGGGATTGAATATGGAGAGACCTTTTCACTTGTTTCTAGGCTAGAAGGAGTGAGAATATTACCTGCTTATTCTGCATGTAAAGGATTCAAGGTATATAAAATGGATGTCAAGTCTGCATTCCTAAATGGAATACTTAAAGAAGAGGTATACATTGAACAACTAGAAGGGTTTTTTGATCCAGACAAGAGTGACATGGTATGTAGACTACACAAAGCTCTGTATGGATTGAAACAGGCACCCTGAGCCTGGTATGAAAGACTTCATTCCTATCTTATAAGTATTGGATTTGTAAGGACTAGTAAAAACAATAATCTTTATTGAAAGGAAGATACTGATGCTAACATTTTGATTGCTGAGATATTTGTTGATGACATCATATTTGGAGGCAATGATATGCTATGCAAATCATTTGCAAATGAAATGAGAAAAGAATTTGAGATGTCCATGTTTGGAGAGATCAAGTTATTTCTTGGTCTATAGATCATGCAACCAAATGAAGGTATTTTCATTACACAATCCAAGTACATCAAAGAAGTACTGAAAATATTCAAGATGGAAGAGTCCAAACCAGTTGGAACACCGATGGAAACTAGATGTAAGCTGCCAAAGGAAGACAAGTAATCAGAGGTAAATTAGACTTTGTATAGATCAATGATTGGAAAATGCATGTATGTTGTACACACTAGACCAGATATTGCACATGTAGTAGGAATAGTTGCAAGATTTTCTTCTAATCCCAGAGAATCACATGTGATTGGTGTGAAAAGAATCCTAAGATATCTGAAGAATACAAAATAATATGGCTTATGGTATAGGAGAGAAGGAAAATTTGAACTTAAGGTCTTTACCGATGTTGATTGGGATGGAAATATTGATGATCAGAAGAGAACAACTGGAAAATCATTCTTTATGGGTGATAGACTTGTCACATGGATTAGTAAGAAGCAAGGATGCATCTTCCAGTCTACTACAGAGGTAGAGTATCTTGTTGATGCTACAAACTGCTCAAATATTGCATGGATCAAACAATTACTGGAAGGTATGCATATGAAAATTTTAGAACTAGTAATTATCTATTGTGATAATATAAGTGCAATAAACATTTCCAAGAATCAAGTCATGCATGCTAAAAAAAAGCATATTGCCATCAAATATCATTATTTGAGAGAACAAGTTCAGGCAAAGGAGGTGATACTTGAGTATGTACAATCAAAGGAACAATTGGCCCATGTCTTCACTAAGCCACTACCCAAGGATGCATTTGAGTACTTGAGAAAGAGACTAGGGGTCAAACCCTTGTCTACTGGTTAGTAAGCTAACTAGAAGGATGCATCAACCTATATATTATTAGAATATCATTCATGTTGATGCAAGAAGAGAGATGGACTTCAAGACAAATCTATACACAACAAGGTATTTATCTACTCTGAGCACAAGAGTTATTACCGATGGATTGGGAAATTCAAGGAATATATTATGGATACAAAGGATCTGTTTGGCATCACTGTCAAAAGCTTGTTTGACAAAGATGTTTGTTTGGTATTGTTGTCAAAGGGAGAGAGATATCTCATTATCATACAGAGATTATATCCATTATCAACTCAGGGAGAGATCATATCCATCGAAGTATCCAAAGGGAGATATGCAACAAGAAAGGGAGAGTACACACAAAGGAAGAGAATTGTTGAAAAGAGAGACATCAAATGAAAGGAGAGCAGTCAAAGGGAGAGTGTTTGACATAGAAGGAGAAAACATCACATCAAAGAAAGAAAGATTCTACATCTATCTAGTGAAGGGATGGAAGACAGACAGAAAATTGCAAGAATCAAATCAAATCCATTTGAGCTTACCCATAGCCAGACATTTTTAATAGTTACATTAGGAAATCTTGATGAAACTGTATATTTCATATTGTATTAGTAATAGTATAGTATGATAATGTAGTATGTTTCCATCAATGCCAAAGGGAGAGATTTATGACATGTAACTGATTGAATTTTTGAAGATGTTAAGTTGATGATCATGCAAGACAGTAAATTAGTTAATCTACTGTATTGTCATTGATGTCAACTTGATATAATTTGTATGGTTATGGAAATATTGCCAAAGACTTCAAAGAACCAATGAGTCAAAGGCTATGCTATCAGTAATGCATATAAGTCAAGTATTCACTAAGTGACTACATACACTGACGGAGTGCACACCGACGGTTAGAGTAAAAGAGAAGAGTCATAGTGTTACCTGACAAGGTAACCCACAATGTTACCAATGAGAAAAGTTACAGTGTTTCCTGATGGAAAAGACAAGGACAGAGATCCCAATGAAAACTAAAGTCACACAGATGGAACAGTCAATTATCATCGATGACCACCTAAAGTGTTGACTGACAGAACAAAGAGTTTAGAAATGACAAAATGTTGTGCTGTCAAGAGCTATAAATAGACTTAACATATACTTATCATTGTTTTAATCATTCAGATAAAGCCAAAGATAAGTAATTGATTTAAAGCTGATTTGTCCAGTTGGCAAGAAGATCTCTTTGAGATAAAGCTTAATTTTTATTTAAATCTATTGGCGAGAATTGTGAATCATGCCAAGAATAAAGAAAGCCAAGAAAAGGTAAATCATGTCTATATAGAGACAAACCCAATTCATTACAAAAAATTGTGGGGAGAAAAAGAGAAGAGGAAACTTTCTAAAGAAAATCTGAAGGAGAAGAAAGTCTTCATTCAATCTTGATCAAAAAGCTGAGGAAAGAGCTAGATTCTGTAGACACCGATGAATAATGAGACAACATCATAGAGTAGAATAGTGTGGAGCAAAGGTAAATAATTGATTATATTGATTAGAGAGGTAATGGACTTACAATAGATCTGAAAATCTGCAATTGAGTTGTATGTATGAATAGATCATTAGTGTTTTAGTTTAACCATTGAAGCATCAAGTCTCTTAACTGAACAGGACTTAAAAGTCTTTTACAATTGAGATACATCCCAAAGAGTATCAAAATTTTTTATCATAAAAGTAGCATTAGATATGTTGATACCTATTGACAGGCCAAGTGAGTGTTTGATCAAGGATGGTAGCATTATATGCCAGATACTAGGTGAGAAAATATATTTTAAATCCTCTAACAAGGTCACACCTAACAGTGTGTTTGTAACCTTTAATAGGGTTGGCTCCTAACAGAGCTCACTTCAGAAGACTAAAAATTTGGGGTACCGGTCCCAGTGGTTTGTCTGTTAACATGGTTTCCACGTTAAAAATCCATGTGTTATGTGTTTATGTGTTTATTAATTTACTATTTTACATTTCACATATGCAATTCTAGATTGATCGGTATACTCTGCATATTTATTGTGTTTTGGTAAACAGTTAACTTCTTATCGGTAATCATACAGAAGAGAGATTAACAAAGCAATCCGATAAGTAGAAAATCGATATAAGTATTTGAAGGCATACATTTTGTAGGACATAAGATAACTTGAGACATAATTTGTGGTTATAAGTTTTAAGGGTTGATTTAAGGATTAATTTTTGAGGCCACTGATTCAACCCCCTTCTCAATTATTTCTAACAATTGAAATAAAGTATCATTTCTTGAGAGAATTGGTTTAGGACAAGGAAGTAAGGTTGAAATATGTGAATACTAAAGAACAAATTGTAGACATATTCACAAAACCATTACCTAAGGATGCATTCTTGTATCTTAGAGGAAAACTAGGGGTGATTCCCCTAACTGAGGCTCACTAATGGATAGATTAGTGGTGCATCAACCGAGCTACATAATAGATTTAACATGTTGATGAAAATATTCAGAGCTTATTGCATATGAATCAGTACAAATAGGTACATTACAACATCATTGGATATATATCATTTGGTGTCTTTGGCATTGGTTGTCAATGAGGGAGATTTTATTGATTTCATGCCGAAAGAAATTATTCATGAAAGAGGGATAAATTTTATCAAAAACAAAGATTGATGTAAGAGGGAGAAATTTGTATTTCAGTGATTGTGAAGATAGAGGGAGTTTTTGGATGAGAATCATAATGAAGATAAGGAAATTAATAAAATTTATTCTTGTGTCTGTTTCTCTATAATTCTTTGTATTATGACATGTGTTGCCATCAATGCCAAAGAGGGATATTGTTGATGACAATTATTCAATTGTGTATTGTCGTTGATGTTTACACAAGTATAGTGATGTTTACAAAAATTTATAATCCTATCTAAGCACAAAAAATGTTTTCCAAGCTCTCTCGGGAATTGAAGAAGACCTAAGTGATTTTTAGTTCTAACCGAGTTCCCTCGGGCATTACAGTTTTGGTCGGGCGTTGAAGGATTTTAGTGTTGACCAAGTTAAACAGTTAGTGTCATCCGACTAACAACAACTTACATTTTATGTTTAAATGTTTATATGCAGTTAACATACATGAGTTTTATTATTTATTTGGAAGGTTATTCAAGCCGACTTGACAAGGCCTATCATATATATACTAGGTCAAGTTTTGGATTGAATTGGAATGAGAAGAAGTAAAGATATTCTTTTGATATGAAGAGTGAAGGAGAAATCAGATGGGATTTTGATTAAGGACATAATATCCAGACAGAGCTGCAATAGAATATTTGATCAGTAAGGATCTAGTTATAAAACCAAAGCATAGATTTGAATCAACAAAGAAAATTACTTATTAAAAAAGGTCAATCCATTGTTACTCTCTAACAATTGTAGCAGTGAACCAAATCTCTTAACAGAGTAGACTTAACGGTCTTTTGTAAATCCTCTCACAAGGTGACATTTATGTATTTAAGTGTTTGAAGACCTCTAAAAAGGCCACTCATTAGAGGGTGATTAAATCCTCTAATAGGGTCACACCTAACAATGTGTTTTGTAACCTTTAACAAGGTTTGCTCCTAATAGGGCTCACTTCAGAAGAGTGAAAAACAATAACTAGTTGCAATTGGTTGTTTTTCCCATATTGGGTTGCCATGTTAAATCATGGTGTTATTTGTGTACATGTTATTTTCTTTATGATTTCTATTTCTGCAATTAATTACTAAAGGATAATCATAGTTAATATCTTAAGATTTGCTATATTAACCTAGTGACGGTGAAATATATTTGTTAACCAAGAAACAATGATAAGTTTGATTAAGAAATTTAAGGGACAATATTTTTTTGTGTGGTAACTGATTCAACCCTCCCCTCTCAATTACTCAAATCATTTCCAACACTTACCCTGTTAGGAGTAACAATAATATTGATTATGCCTCGTGTGAGGATTTATCAACACAAAGTGTGTGTGCACTATGTTAAGAGATTATTACAAAGACGGTTAAGTCTACTCTGTTAGGAGATTTTAGGATTGTTAAAATTGTCAGAGAGTAACAAAGTTGTGTGATTTGAACAAATTACAATCTCTATATTGTGGATACAGATCCTTTAAGTATAATAAATTTATCACCTAACTATGAATGATAATACCTTCTGTACTGCTCGGTAGCCTTGTCTCTGTTCTGTAAACTGAATGCTGCAATACAGTCCTTTTCCTAAAACTCTTGTCTGATCTTTAATTTCCTTAGTATGGTGGCTACTTGATCATTATTTGATAATCATACATTACAAAATGACATCTTAACATTACATATATAAAACCTCTTGACCTAATTAGGGTTTTATAATATCTTAGAAAACCTAAGAGAAACGGTGTACAAAATTTACCTTTATCATCTATACATAGGCGATATAAAGAATTAATTCTTCCTTCCATAGTTAATATTCTCCTCGATCATTGTAAACCATTATCCATCTTGGAAAAATTTGTTACATAGATTGATGTACCAATACAAACTTTTATGAGACTACTAGTTTACTCGGTAAATATTGTCTCTCGGTGCTTGGTGTTCCTTGTGTATCTTAGTGTATATCATGTTCTCGGTGTACACTACTTCTTGGTAAGTCTATCTACTTGGTGATCATTGTACTTGGTTAAATCTACACATGATTAGTGCACTCAGTTAAATCTGCACTGGGTGATCATACCAAATAGTTTGTCTTTGACTCAATTACTAAAAAGCAATTTGAATGCTTGAATACTAATGAAAACCTTCAAAGCTCATTCGGAGTAACTTTCTCCCCCTTTGGCATTAGTATCAAAAAATTGTATATGTAGTATACACACACAAACTTATACATAGTGCCTATACATAGTGACTCCCCCTTTGTACATGCTCGATATATACATATGTTTCCCCCTTTTATGAAATTAATGACAAAAATAAATAACTTACAATTTGTCAAAAATATTAGGATGGGTCTTCTAGAGATTTTCCAATAACTTCTCCCATTCCTCCTTTAGAGGCTCGAGGGTTAACTTCTCTAGGTTTAGTTGAGCATGCATATCATATATTCTTTCTATAAATGATAACTTCGGGGTGGAAATCAAGTTCTTTTCCCATGTCACATGCTTTTGCATCATAACTAAATGCGGCAGTAACATAGCCTGAAGCTCGGTTACCTATTCTCTTATCTTGTCCTCTTCTTTCTTCAAATCAAACCTCAATCACTATGTTTGTAGAACCTTGGTGTAATGCATCTGAAATACTTGTTGCTTGGTTAAAACACTATTTGCACTATTTTTTAGATGTTCATCTAATTTCTTCATCTTTTCACTAAGATCGGTAGTGAAGTGATATAAATTTCATAGCTTCTAAATAATTGTAAGAGCTTCAATAGTAACAGTTTCTAATCTTGTTACAAATTCTGACAGAGTTACCTTGTTTACTGCCACTGCTTGGCTGATATTCTTAGTAACCTTGTACTGAATCTTCTTTTATTCTCTCTCTTCTAACTTCTTCTTGACATCAATGTCTAGACATTTTATTTCCTTGGTGATTAGTTCAAGGTGATAAATGATGGGGGAAGATTCATTGATGTTCACATGAGGAATAACTTGTTGTAGAATCCCCTTTTCAGCCTCTAGCACCTATGCATTTTTGTGTTCTTGCCTCATCTTGTCTTGAGCTTCTTTTCGGGTGCATATCTCTCCATATTTCTAAAGTATTTATGGATCAAGTGTCCATGGATCACGTCAGGGATATCTATGATTTCATCTAATGTAATTGTATCCTTGTAGGAGATAGTGTTAGAGATAATTGATCCTTTTTCTCAGTTTATTGCTTTGGTAGATCAGTAGGTGTGATGCCTTATGAAGGTGCCTTGGTAGGTGACCTGGTGTTAGTGGTAGGAGTGTCTACCGTCATCTTTTTTGTACCTTCACCTTTTTCTTCCACATTAATGGTGTCTTTAGATGCATCACCTTATGTTGTGGCTCCACTATGCTTGGTATCTTTACCTTGTGTATCACCATTGTCTTCATTTGTATCTATGACCTGATTGGGTGTCATCTTTTGTACTTCACTTTATATATCAATAAATTTTACCAGAATTGGAAGATTTCCTGGTACCATTACTCGGGTGACCTCTGTTGTATCTTGTTCATGTCTAAGGTCTTAGTGGCTCTAATTATCATTTCATCTTCCTTTTCCTTGTCATCAGGGTCACCTTTAGTTATATCTTCTATTGTGATCTCTGCATGACCTAGATTAGTCAATAGTTTAGGAATACCATCCAGTAGATTATTAATAGTTACATCATTAATATTTATTATTTCTGTGCTCTATCAATGTCCCTTGGTATTGACTATAGATGCAATGTCCTTGGTTTCCTTGGTTTCCTTGGTTGGATTCAATAGATTGTTCCAAATCCTTGTGCTCTCTTCATCAACTTCCTTCAAATTCCCATGAAGTATATTAAGTGTTCTTTCTTTCTTGGGGAATTTATTTACATATTTTTGCATGGTGTCATTAATCTATTCTACTATGAAATCAACCTTAAGTAGAGTGAGAGATACCTCTCTCATCTATTTCTCTGTATTAAGTGCATAAGTCCATCTAGCTGATATTTTTTCATATAATTATTGTGGAATGTAAGTAGAAAATTATATAGGGATCTTCTTGAAAGTAATGATCATACCTATGATAGCTTCTTCTAGTTTAATCTATTTCTTGGTAGTCATATGTTCATAAGCGTGTATATTAGGATGTCCTAACCTTCCGATTGTTCTGATTGCTTCTGCAATCTCATCAATAGTCTTTGTTACTTTGATCTGCACAACCTTAAATTGATTAGTACTATCATTAGAATCATCCTTATCATCTTTATTCCTTACATAATTTTTTTTTTGTCTTGGTGCTATGGTATTTAGTTCCCTTGTTTGATATGTGTATTTTGGTGATGGTCTTGTAATCTTTGCAACTCCTTTCTTTAGAGGTGGTGAATCTATTGTCACTGATATTGATCTTGTCCTTGGTGGAGACTCAATATTTATACCTTTTACCTTCTTCACCTTAGGTGCCTCTACTTGTTCTTCATCAGACTTGGTGGCATCAACATCTTGTTCTTGTTCTTTAGCTTCACCGACTGTAGTCTACTCCTCGGTATCATCAACTGATTTGTCTAGTTCTTCATCAGTGATAGCAAATTTTTTGTTTCCAGGTCTTAACAATATTGGTATTCTTCCTACCCATATTTTAAAATTTAAGTCCAAAAGATATTGTAGTCTTAGCTTCTTCATATGTGCCAAATATCATGGCATATTTGTCAACTGGTTCGTTAAGTAACTTTTCTATATCTTCAAAAGCTAAATCAATATCAAGTTCATAATCCATCAAAGGTAGCCATGTTGTCCTTGGTTGTATTGCCTTGATGAGAGTAGTTTTTGTGTCAACTACAAAGAAGATGTCATCCTTATACTTCTCTACCAACTATATTGGTATTCTTGTTCTCTTCTCCATTCTTATTTTGAACTTTCCAAAATAGTCATTCAATAGAGGTTCAAATTTTGTCCCTAGACTTGTAATTAAGTCACCGATTTGCAGTGTAATCAGTCGGTTTGTTTTCCATTTCATATTACCAATGGAGGGGAAATTTTTTTGTATATATAATAATGTACATAGTAGTAGAGAACCAAACTTTCAAGTATTAGATTTGGCTAGTCAGATTGTTCTCATATTATCTTCTAGTTGTCTCTGCAATAGCTCGGCTAGGTCAAGTTGTAATCCCTTATTTACAATATTGTATGTAATATCAACAGCTCCAAATGCAATGCTATTAGGTGTGCTCGACCAGAAGATCTTGTATGCAATAATGTGCACACCAAACCTAAGTTCAGGATCACTGATGGTGCTGATCTGTAGACCTCTACCATCCCACTTAGCTCCTGTTAGTTTTTTGATCTCTATTCTCAGTGACTACCTTAGGGATTTTGTTCTATATGTTGTAGGATACCCAGTTACTTCATGTATCAAGTCTTTTCTTATCTTCTTTGGTTCATCCATCCAAAGATTTCCATCATGAACTTGACTCAATGCAATGTGGATCCATTCAGTTTTGAATTCCTTCAGGAAATGTAGGGCATTGGTTAACCTCTTGACTTCCAGGTGTTTGTGATTGTCTTTCATCTTCCCATCAAAGTATAGAGCTTGATATGTCAATATTAGCTCAAAATCCCCTATCTCACTGATGTGGCAGTGAATGTATGATCTAACATCATGAACCAGTAGAACTCTAAGCGGTATCATAGAGAACACACCTTTTTCATCAGGTTGAGCTACAACCTATGGATATGGATTTATCTTGTAATGGGGTTTAGTGAAAATAGAATTCTTAACAAGAATCACCTTTTTGTCTTTATCCATCTTTTCATTCATGGGTCATGATGAGGACACCATTTTTTTCAAAGTAGGGCTTCCCACAAAATAAATCAAATGACTTGGTAAGTGCAAATGTGTACTTGAAATAACCTTTAACTACTCAAAATATTCTTAGAATCTCTATAAAATCCTTCCAAGTGCTCTATTGTGAAGTCGCTCTCAATTCCTCTGCTCTTCTCTATGATCGTTGTGTGAACAAATGAGTTCACCTCCCTTGAATTCATACCAAATAAATTTAGTTGGCACAATAAATGCTTGTCATGAACCACTCGGTAGACAAACAATTCACCCGGTTAATACTAATGATACTTCAGCTCGATGAGTATACCAAATGCTCACTTGCCTTAGCAACTTGGTTGTCTCTCACATGTTCACTGACTTGCATTACTAACTTGGTATAGATTAACCAAATCAACTTAGATCAAAGTAATCCAAAAATATAGTACCATAGTGCATCTTAATTCATGCTAATTTTACATTTGTACAATGAATATAGGAACTGATGTAAGATATAGATTTTTAAAACATAGTTCCATACCTGCTATTATTTCTTAGGTGGAGGTGGTGGAGTCACCTAATCTATCAGATGAGGTGTCACCAACTATTGTTCTTGGCCAAACATTATTATTTAACACTCTCCTCCACATTTTATTTTTGATTCTCATGATTTCTTCAACTGTATTCCCATTTCCATAAGTATTTATTCAGTTTGCACAATCTCTACTTAAGTGACCAACCTTCTAACAATGTGAGCAAGCCATGCTAGAGTTTGACCAATTTCTAGACTTAGTTCTCCATTGTCTCATACAGTTTTCTTCTATATGTCCATATTTACCACATGCTGTGCAACTAGCCTAAGTGTTATAATCCCAAGCATAAGCATTACCTTTTCTTCTCGGTTGATTTACCTTTTCATCTCCTTTATGTTTCTAGATATTCTTTGTATTAGTCCTACATATTTGTGATGTATGACCATACATGTTGCAAGTTCAACAATATTTATCCATGTAGGGTTTCTTCTGTGGTTTGTTCAGCTTAGATATGCATTTCCATTGAATTTAGGAGAGTTTCTAGAAATACCTTTTTTCTTTGCTTTTGCAAACATTTGATATGTGCCTTGGTTTTCCACAGTGATGGAAAGAGGGTTTTTTAGGCTTTGGATTTGAGTATACATTCTTCTGTTCATCTTGATTTGATGATTCTCCTTTCTTAGTATACCCTAATCTGTTATTGATGTTCAATCTTCTTTGATTGTTTAGAAATTCATCCATTCTCTTAGTACTGTCTTCAAATATCTTAATCACCTCATTATGTTGTTGTAGTATCTTCAATTCATTTCTCATTTTTTCATTCTGTTCTTTCAATACACCAATCTCTTCTAGTTTTTTATTAAGCTCAATATTCACTTGATTGGCCTCATGACTCATAGCAACCACTTGATTGGTGATCTCAAAGTAATGTTCAGTAAGTCTCATTACCTCAGATTATTTTTCTTGTAACTTTTCATTCATTTATCTCTTGTCATCAACATCCATGTTTCTATCTTTTTCATATTTCTTTGCATTGTTCAAGACTTCAACCATTCTAACCATTTTTGTATCTTGACTGATCTGTAGTTCTTTCACTTGTTCAGTCAGATGTTGATTTCACTCAGATAGCTTTTATATGATTCCTTTAGATGCATCAGATATGCTGCCATATTCATATCCAGATGTATCAAATAGGTCATGAATCTCTTCTTCCTGATAATCAATGTCATGACAGTAAAATACCATTTTCTTTCTCTTAATCAACATCTCCCCGAGTTTCTCCTTGGCTTCTTTGTATTGTTCAATGTAGACATGAAACTATAACTTCTAATTTTCAATATTTTTATCAAGTGTATACCTTTCCATTGTAAGATCTTTTCTCTCTAGTGATTAATCTTTCTAAACAAGAGAACTAGCTCTGATACCAATTGTTGGAATAATAGAAATGTGTGTACTGAGAGGGGAGGGATGAATCAGTACACTTAGAAACTTTCAAACAAATCTTTGTAATCAAATATACTGTTATAACCGATTGAGTAGGTAAATTTCACCAAACATGTAATGTCACTACTTAAATGTAAATGCATGTAATGTAAACAATAAAACATACATGAAACTTAAGTACACATGACACTAGTATTTTGGTATCGCAAAAAATCCTTGTTAGAAGGTAAAAATTGCGGTGGGGATGAGACCCACAAAGCTTCAATACTACAGTAATAAAGTACCTTGTTAGAGCTTACAAAGATTTGACCACTTCTAGTGACCTTACCCTGTTAGGAGTAACAATAAGATTGATTATATCTACCTTGTGTGAGGATTTAGCAACACAAAGTATGTGTACACTCTGTTAAGAGATTCATACAAAGAAGGTTAAGTATACTCTATTAGGATATTTTAGGATTGTTACAATTGTCAGAGAGTAACAAAGTTGTGTGATCTGAAAAAATTACAATCTCTATATTATGGATACAAATCTTTTAAGTATAGTAAATTTATCATCTAATTGTGAATGATATTACCTTATGTACTGCTAGGTAGCCTTGTCTCTCTTCTATAAACTGAATGCTGCAATATAGTCATTATCCTAAAACCCTTGTCTGATCTCTGATGTATTTAGTATGGCAGCTATTTGATCATTACTTGATCATCATACATTACAAAATGACATATTAACATTACATATTTAAAACCTCTTGACCTAATTAGGGTTTTACAATATCTTAGAAAATCTAAGATCAACAATGCATAAAATTTACCTTAATAATATATACATAGGAGATATAAACAATTAATGCTTGCATCTGTAATTAATGTTCTCCATGATCATTGTAAATCATTATCCAACTTAGAAAAAAGTTGTTACCTATATTGTTGTGGCAATACAAACTTTTATGTGACCGCTGGTTTACTTAGTAAATACTATCTCTCGATGGCTAGTGTTTCTTGTGTATCTCAGTGTATATTGTGTGCTCGGTGTACATTGCTTCTCGGTAAGTCTATCTGATTAGTGATCATTGTAATCATGAGTTAACTCTATGCATGATTAGTTCACTTAGTTGACTTTACACTCGGTGATCATACCGACTAGTTTGTCTTTGACTCAGTTACCGACTGGCAATTTGAATGCTTGAATACTAATGAAAACCTTAAAAGCTCATTTGGAGTAACAATTTCATCAATGCCTCATCATCATTAGTAAATTTAATGGTATTGTAAATATCATTGATGACTAATCAAATCACTTTCAAATTAGTCCAATCCTATCTAATCCTATCAATCTTATCATCATCAGTTAAATTTTTCATCAATCTCATCATCAACCTAGGGCATTGCAAAAGTTCATCGATGCCTCATCATTTTAAAATAAATTCAAGGAATTGTCAAAGTTCATCTATGCCTCATCATTTTCACCTTATCTGAAAGTCAAACCTTATCAAGTCCTTTTCCAAATCATTTAAGGCACTGTCAAGGTTATCAATGCCACTTCAATCAATTTAACATAGTGTCAAAGTAATCAATGTTTTTCCTAAATCATTTCAAAATTGTCAAAATCATTCTGAATCCTCATCAAAATCATCAAAACCAAATAAATTTTATATGAACATCATCATTTTGGTAAACAATCAACTAATTTGTCCTTTTAGGATAAATAACCTATAGTTTATCCTTATGTCCTAGTTTTGAATAAATAAATTGACTTAATTTATTCCCTCTTTTCCATGTCTCCACAATTAATTAATTTGAATTAATAAATTGGATAATTTCATTAATTATGGGATTTTCTAATTCCTAATTCTTAATTTTCATTTTGGTGGGAATTAATGAGCTTTTAAATTCAAAAATTCCTTCCCCCTAATTGTACTTCAATCTCCTATTATCACGCTTCATGATTTCTTACATCTTTCCCTATCCATTTCATCCCTAATTGTGCTTCCTAATTTCCTACTAATTTTCCTCCATCTTGTTTTTCCAAATGCCCTCAATTTGTGCTTGTGATTATGATTCCATTTTTGCATTCAATTTGTCATAATTTTGACAATCTTCTAATTTGCACATTCAAGTTGCCAAATCTGCATTTTGGTCTCTCATCCTATAAATTGAGATTAATTTCTCTCAAATCCTAGAACAACACACCTATTATTCTCATTCTATCACTTTTTATTCAATTTTTTAGTGCATTTTAGTCATTATCAAGAGCTACATCCATACACTTCAATGAAGAAGCAAGGAGAACATGGAAACTACATTTGAAGGGGATTTTATGTCATTTTGTGTTTATGTTTTTACCTTATTTTAAAATGGATTTCATGATAGGATTAGCATGGGATATAATATGTTTTTAGGTTGTGGTTTCCTCATTTATTCTCTCTAATTCCTTTTTCTAGTCTTACAGATGGAAGATAAAAAGTTGTTGGAGCAGTGATGCAGAGGGTTTGACAACTAGTGCTCTTCTTCACTTTAAGGTGTTTGTTTTGTATCTAATCCAACCATCCCATGGTTTTTATTGTTGCATCTTCTTCCAAATAGGATCTCCAAGACCCCTCTACCAAATTATCCTCCAAGGTATAGTTGGTTTCAAGAAGACTCCAAAGTTACCAAGCTTAACTAGTCCAACTAGTTACCAAAAAGCCTAGTTTCTTCCACTAATCCTCCACCTAGTCTGTCAACTCTCTGCCTAGGATCTTCCCATACATTCTCCAAGACTCTTAACACCCTTATTGACCCATCCTAGGTCATTCTGCACTCAGCCCAATACTCCAATACCTTTTACCAATCTAATTGGTCATCAATTCACCAGGAGGCCTAATTGCCTAGTTCCTAGTAGGTTTGTTTTCACCGATTTTGGCCTACTGCTCCAAAAATATCCAAATTACTCCACAAAAAAACTTTAAAATATTCAATACATTGTTCAACCCTATCAGAATCCAAAACCCTGACCTTTGATGGCACCCAAAACCCTACTTTCTTGCAGGCCCTAGATTATAGCCTATTATTTAGTCCTCTGGACCACTGAACATGAACAATTACAAATCTTCTCTCCAATTATTGATTCACCTCCAAACACCATTGAATAATTTTAGGAGACTATCTAGTGCATATAGAAATTCCACCAAGTCTTTCCCAAAAGGTCTTGGGTGCTTGTACAAAGTCTTTCTTCTCCCTGTCCTGGCTCACCTGGCTTCACCAGTCAGCCGCAGGCCTTCACTTTTGGCCTATGAAATCAAATGAAAAAAAAAAAAAGAAAACTAAAAACCTATTTACATACCCTAACCCTAATATCCCCATGGTTTCAGAAAAACCCACCTGAGGAATTTTAGGTTAGAGCCATTTCTAACTAGGTAGCACTGTTTCTGCCTCTGTTAGACTAGTGACCTTCAAAAATATCTAACTTAACTTCTACTGAACTTAAAAACAAACTACTTAATGCATAAGAAATATGAAATAGAACACTACACTATCATGGATCTGGATCACCTCTGCCAATCCATACACAACCATACAAAAATATGAACATAGTGCAGATTACACAAAAAGGAATACAAACATATATATAAAGGTGTTAGAATTAAGTGTTTCACTCCAAAATCTCATTAACCTCTTCAAAGCATCGAAACCATGCTCATATACTAAGAATGGGGTAGTTACATCATTTTTAACTAAATTTTGTCAAATCTTGCAAAAGTTGCTCGAGCAACTTTCAAAGTTGCTAGCAACATTTTGTCATTTTGAGCAATTTGACCTTGGTAGTCAACTTGATAATGGATGTTGACCTCTAAGATGCCAAATAGGATGAGTAGGGTCTTAAAACATACCTCTAACTCATATTACCCCAAAATAGAAAGATTTCATAATTGAAGCCAAAGTGTCCTAAAAAACTCAATGGGCACTAAGGCCCTACAAACATGAAGTAACCTAAACATTGAATCCAACCCCTTGGATATTATTCTAACACACACCTAAACAACTACAACAACCCAAATCAACACCAAAACAAGAAATAGGGAGGTTACCTACACCATACTCCCCTGGAAAAAATAAATCAAGTCCCTTGAGTTAGGAGGTCTTCAATGGTGACCCCATGTTTCAGAATATCCAGCTTTGTCATCCAAGTGGCCTCAGCTTTAGGTAATCCCTACCACTTGATGAGGTACTCCTTGTAGTTACCCTTCCTTCTATTCTTTATCACCTTAGAGTCCATGACACTTTCCAATTGCAATGGCTTTGGGGTAGGCAAATCTTTCACCCAATCATCTTCCTCCAAATCTACAAGTGTATACTGACCTGTGTCTAGAGGTGATCCCCTGTAGGGATATAAGTCACAAACATTGAAAATAGGTGAAATCCCCAAATCAGGAGGCAATTCCACTTCATAGGCATTCTTTCCATATTTATGCAAAATATTCAGTGGTCCAATCTTTTTCATGAGTAGCTTAGTTGGTTGGCCTTTGGGTAGCCTCTCCTTTCTGAGGTAGGCAAGTACTAGATGTGCATGTGTATTTGGGAACCTATTGAGAAAGACACAAACACTCAATAAGTCATTGCATTAGTCCAAAAGGTTAGATAAAACATTCAAAACTCACTAATATCGACCTATTTCCTGCTAACTAGGAGGAGTGTAATTATTAACATATCAGCCCTCAGAATATGCTACAAATCAGTGATGAATACAACCTAGCATGAAGGATTTTTAGATTAAAACAAGCTAAAAAGATGAAAAACAAGCATTCTAGCTCTAAGAATGTGAATATTAACAATGAAAAAGCACGGAATAAGAAGTGCAAAATGATTCTAAGAGTAATCCAAAAGCATAACAATGTAATTTTGATCTAATGTGAAGGCTTCTTTAATCTCAAAAATGGCTTCTATTTATAGAAGAATGAGAGAGAGAGACGGGGGACAAGATGAATTAATGAGTGAAGGGGCTTATTAATGAAGATGTAAGAGCCATTAATGCCCAAGGCTTTAATGAGGCATTAATGAAAGCCTTCAAGAGGCAAGGGAGGATGTAAGAGGATGGCTTGAGAAAGTGGACCTTAAGGAAGTCAAGCTTGAGAAAGTGGACTTTCTCAAGTGGGTTGAGTTGCTAAGCATTCCTTAATGGAATGTGACAATATTAGGAGGTGGGTTAGGACTAGAATTAGGATTAGGATTAGATTAGCATGGGTGAATGGGTTGAGAAGGGTTAGAACCTAGGGTAGAAGTGGTTGAGATAGGTTAGGTTGGGGTTTAGGGGAATATTAATAAATGAAATAAATTTATTCAATTCATTTAGAAATATAGGAATTAATTATTTAAACAATGAAATTGCTTTTTAATAATTAGGGGACTATAGCCATTTTAATTAAATTAAATAGGCTAGGGGAATGAGTTATTTACAAGTGGGTAATTGATTTAAGGATTTATTTAATTCCTTTATAATTAAATACTATAGCCATGCTTGATTTTGGTTTAATTTGATTGGTCAAAATTGATTTGAATTATATGGCTATAATAGTTAATATAAATTAGTGATAAAAATCACCTAGGACATTAAATTGATTTAAAGAATTATGCCAAGCAGTAAC
>MU225677.1:2102564-2116646 GCA_018584345.1 Thuja plicata | reverse complement strand
ATATAAATTAGTGATAAAAATCACCTAGGACATTAAATTGATTTAAAGAATTATGCCAAGCAGTAACAGGGTCATTTGGACATAATCGAGGGTATGATCACACTTAGGGAAAATAGGGTCCATAGTTAGAGTAGATCAAATTCGGGTGGTTACACTAGATCTTCAACCTTGAATTGCAAGTCCCTCCTGGTCTTATCAGCTCTAGTTTTGTCACTAATTTAGAAAATATTGCAACATTTTTATCATCATTGGGCACTTTTGGAATGGATACCATCTGATAGTACAACCATCACTAATACCCACTAATATTATGAAAGTATGAATACTATGTTTTATTGAAATGTCAGAAATAGACTTAGGCATCAAGGCATAGAACCCAGGATAAAAATAGTCACCTTCCTTTTAATATACCAGATTCTGAGTAAGGCAAGATATTGGACCCGCAATGACCTTGAAAATTCATATCCTTGGGTACATTATGATTCGTATACCTTAGTGAGAATCTGGATCAGAAAATAGACAAGGAAATTATGTCAAACTCACCGTAGTTTACACATAACAAAGATCGAGATACATGCGGCTATCCACCCATAGTGGCAACTCTTACCATAAACATCCAAGTCAGGTGAAATTTATAGGATCATTTGGAATAATCACCATACATAGAAAATCAAGAAAACATTATGCCTCCTATCCTTGTGACTCTTTATCTTTGCACAGATGTGATTGAGTAACTAAGAAGACATAACAAATCATCAATTGAGAATCAATCAGATAAAATTTACAATTACTTAGATGCCCCTACTTGAAAACATTATCAGGACATAAAAGAATCATAATCAAACCAATAACAAACTGTGTGCTTAAGTAGTACTTGTTCATCCACATGTCAAACACAGTAAAGATCCATCAATCAAAAAATCAGAATATAAGCCATATGGTGTTCCATGTCTGTGCATTGATAGGATAATTCGTTCATGTTTGCGATCCAATACGGCTTTGTAGGAATGTTGTGAATGTAACTGTCATGTCCCATGTCATTAGAAGACACCTTTTTTTTAGAATGTGACTTTGTTTTGCATGTGCTGAGAAACATTATGTCTGTGAGGCAAACTAGCCTAGAGAAACCTAGCAACCACAACTAACTACGCTAGGAAAGATGCCCCCAGTGCAGAATGACTTATTCCTAAGACATAAAGATAGACAAATCCCAAGCGAGGATAAGATAGTCATTTAGGAAGCTGAAGTCAGCGTATGAGCACAGGAAAAATAATGAAGGCCTAGTATTAGTAGCACATTGATAAATGGAGTGCATCACACAAGTGACACCTGATTGCTAGGTTTTCACCACTTGGCAAGATTCTTTTTTTTTCCTTTCTTTTTGCTACCAAGATGCCTGTTTTACCAGGTGCTGATCAAGGCACTTTTTCTTCTTTTTCAATTTTTTTGCTATTTTTTCTTTTTTGAATTTTTTTGTAGTATCAAGGTGCCTTTTTACCAGGTTTTCACCAAGGATACCCATTTTGTAGGACCTTTTCCACTATTTTTAGATTTCTTCAGGATCAATATTTTGAATGTTTTTGGTATTTTGCAAGAACTTTTTGCTGTATAGGCTCTGCTAGCCAAACATTAAGCGTAGAACCACTTCAAATGTAGAGTGTTGATAGGATCTGGAAGAATGTCACCCTCAGGTGTAGCTAATTGATAAGCCCCAGTCCTAAAGGTAGCAGTGATAACATAAGGTCCCAGCCAGTTAGGTTCAAACTTTCCTTTCTGCTCTCTATTAGGCTGGTTCTTAGGATTTTCCTTGAGGATGAGATCTCCTACTTCAAACTTGCGTGGTTTGACCTTCTTATTGTAACCTTTGGACATCCTTGCTTGGTACACTTTGAGGTGATCGAACGCTTGTTTCCTGTGCGCATCTAGTAGGTCCAGAGAATTTACCCTATCTATGTGGTACTGTTCATTAGTAACCAGTCCTTGTAAAGATATCCACAAAGAAGGGATTTCAACCTCAATAGGTAATACTACCTCAGTGCCATAGACCAGAACAAATGGCATAGCTCCAGTTGGTGTCCAACTTCTTGTTTCGTAGGCCCATAGTGCCGGATTTAGTTGTATATGCCAGTCTCTGCAGACTTGCTTACAATTCAGTATAGGATCTTGAGAATGTTTTTGTTCGATGCCTCAGCCTGTCCATTACCTGGAGGATAATAGATTGAGGAGAAATGTTGAGTGATATGGAACTATTCACAGAGGTCATCAATGTCTTGATTTTTAAATTGTCCCCCATTGTCTATCACAATTGAAGAAGGTATCCCATATCTACAAAAAATGTAGTTCAGAATGAACATAGCTACCTATTTGCCAGTGGCTTTGATCAGTGGCATGGCTTCGACCCACTTTGTGAAATACTCAGTGGCCGTAATGATAAACTTGTGTCCATTTGAAGAGTTGGCATATATTTGTCCAACCAAGTCAAAGACCCATTGTTGAAATGGCCAATGTGTTATGAAAGGTATCAGTTCTCTGGCAGGAGCATGAATAAGGTTTCCATGTGTCTGGAATTTAAGACATGCTTTTGAAAATTGAATAGCATCCTTTTCCATGGTAGGCCAATAATAGCCTACTCTAAGAAGTTTCTTAGCTAATGAAAAGTCATTCGAGTGTGATCCACATACACCTTTGTGGACATCTTTTAATGCTAGATCAGACTCTTCAAGTTCTAAACACCGAAGAAGTGTACCATCAAGACTACGTCGATATAGGTTATTAGTTATGAGGATGTAATGTGATGCTATCCTAATCAAGGATCTTTGTTTATTTCTAGATAGATTGACCAGAATATTTTGGTTTGAAAGGTACGTAATGATACTAGCATATCGAGATTGATCTGGGGTATTCAAGGCACATATTACCTGGTATTCAGGGTTAGCAAAGGCAGGATAGGATATTTATTCCACCAAGAAGTCATAGCAGAATTGATGCTCCTCTAGTTGTAACATGGATGCCAAGGTAGCCATAGCATCTGTAGCCTTATTCTTTGATCTTGGTATCTATTGGAAGGTGATGAAGACAAAGTATTTCTTTAGATCATCGACTAGTTGTTTGTAGGGCATCAATTTTTCATCTTTTGTTTGATACTCCCCATTGACTTGATTGATGATGAGTTGAGAGTCACCATACACGTGTAACTCAATGATCTTCCATTCCATAGCTAGCTTGAGGCCATTGACCAATGCTTCATATTTAGAGATATTGTTGGTGCATGGAAACATCAATTTGTAAGATTTGGGAAGCTTATATCATTGTGGAGTTATGAAGAGAACCCCTGATCCAGATCTTTGTTAAGAAAATGAACCATCAAAGTACATCTTCCATGGATGTTCAGTGAGATGCATGATTGTTTCATCAGGGAATTCAATTAGTAATGGTTCATCATCCTGAAGTGGTGAATTAACTAATTGATCTGCAAGTACCTTTCCTTTGATAGCTCTCTGTTCGACATACTCAATGTCAAAATCACTGAGAATTAGGACCCATTTTGCCAAATGTCCTGTTAATGCTATTCTACTCAAAAGATACTTTAGAGTTTCAATTTTAGCAATGATCTTGACTATATGAGAGAGCATGTAGTGTCTCAATTTCTATGATGCGAAGACGACTGCTAAGCATGCTTTTTCAATAATGCTATAATTGAGCTCATAAGTGACTAGAGTTCTAATAATGTAGTATATAGCTCGCTCTTTCTTTGTTTCATCCTCTTGTACTAGAAATAATCCTAGGGATGTGGTTGTAGCTGAAATGTATAGGAGTAAGGGCTTTCCATGAATAGGTGCCATAAGAATAGGTGGAGAAGCCAGGTACGCCTTCAATTCTTGGAAGTTTGCTTCACAGTGTTCATCCCAGTTGAATGTAACTCCTTTATATAGTAGCTTAGTGAAGGGTTGTGCCTTATCTGCAAGTTGTGACATGAATCTCCTGATAGACTGGAGTCTCCCTTGTAGCATCCTCATTTGACTGATATTACATGGAGGAGTCATCTCTAGAATAGTTTTTACCTTCGCAGGATCTACGTCGATGCCCTTTGCTGAAACTATGAATCCTAGGAGCTTGCCTGATTGGACCCCAAAGGCACATTTCTTTGGATTGAGCCTGAGTTGGAACTATTCCATTTGATCCAATATCTTTCTTAGGTCAGCAATGTGAGTACCTCTTTCTTTGGATTTATCCAATGTGTCATTGACATAGTCCTCCATGTTCTTGTGCATCATGTCATGGAATATTGTTGTCATAGCTCTTTGATATGTTTCTCCAGAATTCTTTAGCCCAAATGGCATGACGTTCCAGAAAAATGTGCCCCATGTACATGTGAATGTGGTTTTCTCTTGATCTTCAAGGGTGATCTTGATTTGATTATAGCTCAAGAATCCATCCATTAATGAATACATCTAAAAGCCAGCTGTAAAGTCTATGATCATGTCAATGTTTGGTAGAGGGAAATCATCTTTTGGACATGCTCTATTGAGGTCTCTGAAGTCTATACAGATCCTAATAGATTTATCAGGTTTAGAAATGGGGACCACATTAGAGAGCCATGCTGCATAGGCAATGACTCGAATAAATATAGCTTTCAACAACTTTTCCAATTCTGCTTTCACCAATAATGCAACATGAGGATGCATTTTTCTAAGTTTTTGTTTCAAAGGCTTGATCCCAGGAGCTATAGATAAGTGGTGCATAATGAGATTAGGACCTAGCCCTGGCATATCAGTGTAGGACTAGACAAAGTTGATCTTTTTCTCTTTTAGGAACTCTGTGAACTGTACCTTCTCTTCTTTTGATAAAGATTGTGCTAGTTGAACTATCTGAGGATTTTCAACAGTGCCCAAGTTGACTGGCTATGTTGGTTCAATCAATACTGAAGATCTTTCTTGAAAGTGTTCAGGGAGGATATCAAGATTCTCATCCTTTGGTGCCTCTAAGAGGTTTTCACCATTGGATATGTCTTTTTTCTTTACTATTTTGGGATCTAATACTACCACGGAGTGGTTTTTACCATCAGTCCACTTTTTCTTTTTCTTTTTCAATTTTTGACTAAGAAACTTGATATCCTCCTGTGACATGTTCTTGCTCCTTGTATTGGTGGAAGAAGGGTGAGGTTCACAACCATTAAGGTATCAATCTAGGGAGTGGTCATTGGAAAATTCGAGGATAGGAGTGGGATCTATTTTAGTACAATTGATTAGGTCTAGAAGTACCAATGTTAGGGAGTTAGATTCCAGGAAGGACAACATCACATTAGCACCACAACTGTTAACCAACATGACACAATCTGTTAAGTTAATATCTTTGATGTTTAGATCAATAAGAGTAAGATTTTTGTTAAAAGGTTCATTGTCAATTATATATGGATCGAACTCTAGTGACTCGTCAGTAGATATCTCATCATCATCCCTTTGTAAAAGGAGGCTTCTTGCTTGTAGCCTATGAAATTCTTCTAGAGTTATGTATTCACCAGTGTCTCCATCAATGATCAGAGGAAGGAACTCTTCTTCTACTTTAGGAGGATCAGTGTCATTGAAAGGAGTGTCTGGTCATTTACTAGGAGTTGAGGAAGCTGCAAACATGTGAATTGTATATATCCCAATTTCCTCAGAGGTAATAGATAGCCGATCCCACTCATAGTAATGAGAGTCTGTGACATTGTCATCAGATTTGTCCAAATATTTAGCAATGTTTATTTGATGGACTTGATTAGCTTCTTGTAGATCAAAGTGAGGTAGATCTAGAACATGTGAAATTGTGACCAATTGCCCCCAGTTAGGATGTAAATTCTATGGCCGGGTTTCCTCTTGAGTGATTGTAGCTATGGTGTCTCCTACCTCTTGAATGGGAGGTTGTGCTATCAAAGGGGTGTAAAGATCTTGAGGTACCTCAAAGCTAGGTACATAATGTTCTCCTTGATAATCAGGATTTTCTATACCAATATTTAGTAATCTCTCATAAAGCCATGGTTATGATATTATCTCATCTATTTTATCACTCCCTATTTCAGAAGGTGGACTCTCTTTTGAAGTAGGTTTGTTGGATTGGGTATTAAAGCCCAGTCTTTTTTTATCTCTATTGAGGTAGAACTCCATGGGTATGGGTTCAATGATCCCTTGTCCTATGGCATTTAGAGGTCCTTTTCCTTTGTAACCCATTTGTTTGAGGAAATCATATCCCTTTCCATACTGTTCTGGGGATATCTTCACATGTTTGACCTCAGATTCCACTGGTTCTTATTTGTAAAGCCAATCCAAGATTGCATGTTCTTCTATGTTATCTGAAGAAGATGTGGATGATTTTATCATGCCAATTGCCTTGTGTACTTATGTCTCTTTGAGTGCTAGAGGTGTGAATGTTGGTGACAGTTTTCCATAGGATCTCGGTGATACTGGCAGTTCTGTCAGTGAAGGATTTAGGTCCAGCTTGTACTCTCCCATACCTGTTTCTTGAAGTTTCAATTTTTTTCTAAAACCTTTCATAACCATGTCCTTGGTAGTCTCAGGAGCAACTGCATCCATAGCCTCTTTGTTGTGTGGGATCATGCTACTTGCTTTGATATTGTTGCAAGTGTAGTTGGCGTCCGTAAGAATTGTCACTTCTATCCCATTATGTGGGAACTTGATGCATTGGTGATAAGTGGATGGTACAACTTGCATCTCGTGAATGCATGGTCTGCCCAATAGAATATTGTAGGCCAAGGGTAAATCCAGAACTTGACATATGACATCCCTTTCAATTGGGCCAACTCTGATGGGTAGACAAATAATACCTCTGGAGGATCTTTCTTCCTCATCATAAGCTTTGATGGTTATCTTGTTTCTAGTGTCATTTGTTTGTTCTGAGAGACCTAGTCTCCTAACAAGTTCCAGTGTACATATATTTAATCCTGCACCTCCATCTATCAATACGCATCTAACACGAGATTTATGAATAAGAACTTCGATATGGAGGGGTTGATTGTGTGGATGGGTCAATGACTT
This sequence comes from Thuja plicata, assembly GCA_018584345.1. Lineage (NCBI taxonomy): Eukaryota > Viridiplantae > Streptophyta > Pinopsida > Cupressales > Cupressaceae > Thuja > Thuja plicata. Next base: position 2,109,615 of record MU225677.1, on the reverse strand, counting down.
TTCATCTTCTTCAGAGAAGGAGAGGTAGTATGGTGCTGAGATGTGATTGACCATCACTTGGAACTTGTCTATATCAATATCCTTTGGAACATTAGCAGTGTGTAGGGATTGTTCTAGGATTTCCCTATGCATCGTGGATATCTTGAGCAACTCAAAGATGGAAATTTTGGTAGCGGTTCGTTGCAATTGGTCTACCAAGTCATATATTTCTCTATGGATAGTGACAATGTGTTTTGCTACTGGTTTAGGAATAGTGACAATAGGAACCTTGGATGTGGATGTCAGTTTTGGAGGCCCTTGATTGTAACCTGTGCTTGGCTCCATGTGACAGCATTTGAGGAGGATGAGGCTCCTTTAATTGTGACCATATTGATGGATTCAATTTTAATGTTGAGCATATTAATCACATTATCATGTTTGGAATAGGTGTATTTTATCTCATTACCTTTCCCTTTGGATATTTCTCCTTGATTGTAATTAGGAAAGGGTTTGTTGAATGTTGTATGGTCCTCATTTGTAGTATGTCCATCTACCTTGATCTTACCTCCTTTGATGAGGTCTTGGATAACGTGCTTGAGATTGAGACAATTATTTGTCTTGTGTCCCTTGTTTTTGTGGGAGACACAATAAGAGTTATCATCCCACCACCTTGGCTTGACCATTGGTTCCCACGCTTTAGAATCAGGAATCATAAGAACTTTGTTATCCACCAATGTTTTCAAAACTATCTCAAGAGGCTCCCCCAAAGGAGTGAATGTTCTTTGAGGTTTTGAAGTCCATGTTCATCCCTTGTCATTATCATTGTTCATTTTGGGAACAAGAGATGTTGCTTTAGCCTCTTTGCTTGCTTGTATGCCATTGGTTAGATTGAATGCTTCAGGTTTAGAATTAAGGTGAGAGGCATCAACTACTCTGTCATTAACAAGATTTTTGTTTTGTTTCCACCATTTAGGCTTGGAGTTGGAGCTACTACCTTTGTTCTCATTTTGAAGGGTGATCTCCCCCTTTTTGACCATGACTTCCTCAATATGGAGGGCATTTTTAATCATCCTATCGAAGCTAGGAGAATCTTGCATTTGTAGAGCATAGCTCAATTCAGGCACTAGATTATTAACAAAGATCTCCATCTTCTCCATTTTGGGAATGACCCTTGAATATCATGCAAAAATATTCCTCCATCTTTGTAGGAAGTGTGTGAAAGATTCTCCCATTTTCTGTTTGGTGTTACATAGATCCATCATAGTGACATCATGTTGGATGTTTTAGGAGTAATTTTGAATGAATCGTTGCATCAACTCCTTGAATGTTTTGACCTTAGGTTTCAATTTTGAAAACCACTCCATGACATTACCTCCTAGACTTCTTGGAAATAGTCCCATGAGGTAAGTGGGTTCATGCATGTACTCAATGCTTAGAGCACATAATTCTCTTACATGGTCATGTGGATCAGTTTCTCCTGTGTACTTGTCATACTTTGGCCTTGCCACATTAGGAGGAAATGGGATCATTGTGATACTCTTATCGAAAGGAAATGGACAAATAGCATCCAAAGAGTATTTTGTTTTAGGTTTGTCCTTCTCTTGTTTGAGGTTAGTGAGCTCTGTTTGCATTAGATTGAGTTGTTTGGTGAGAATAGATATCGGGTTTGGTACCTCCTTTTCTTTGAGGTCGTCCACATTATAATCCTTGGGTAGCTTGACACCCATGGAAGCTAGATGGAGGAAGTACTTTTCTTTATCATCACTGATTATTCGCTCCAATAGTTTGTGGATCCTTTAGTTTGTTTGAGTTTCTCATACTCATCTTCAGGGATCTCTTCTTCACTATTTGACCCAAATGGATTATGTTCAAACTTGGGTCTTTCTTCTTCTTCCATGCCTTCAGATTGTGCTTGTTTTCCATCATTATAACCCTCAAAAGCCTTTCTCCATTCATTAGCATGGCTATCCATTGGAGGTGAATCTAGATCAAAAAGGGAACTATGAGAAGTTTCTCCTTGGAAGTGTGGTGTTTTAGGAGGCACTTTTGATCCTTTAGTTATGTACTAGTTGCGTCTTGTGTTAACCGTGAAGTTTGTTTCTCAACTTTGTTAACATTTCCCAATAGTGCAAGTATGGTTTTCAGATTGTTCAAGTGGGCATGTCTAGGTAGAAGTAACTGTTTTATTTTTTTGGTGGATGTAAATGATTCTAGCATCAGAGGGTTAGAATGCCCTGATAGTGAGCTAGGAATCAAGTTGTTGATAAAAAAATGGATAGACCACATGTATTGAACTGATCATGAAAGTTTGACTATGCATGCAAGGTCGATGTTTTGAAAGTGTTTGAAAATAACAGTAGGGAGACTAGAAGAAAAAATATAAACCAACTAAAGAACAAAAAGGGTACCTAAAACAATTGAGAGTTCCTAAGAAAAACTGCTAGAAATGCCCACTGTCCTGAATGCGAGCTCCCAGATACGAGCCTCTGATGGTACCAGATGCGATCCTAGAATCTAGATGCGACTATATGCTGACTAAATGTGATCCAATGCACCAAATGTGATCCAAAACCTTGAATACAACTTGGGAAAAATAGGATGCGATCTTATGATGGTCTTGTCAGTTTTGGTCCATTTTAAAAAAAATGTTTTTGAAGTGCGTGAATTTGTTTGTTTCCGGATTGCATCAAGATGTGTTGTAAGGCGTGAAAAACACATGTACTCCAAGGTTTGAAATTTGTTGATTGTTTTGAGGAGCTTATCTTTTTAATAATCTTTAGAACATGTCAAATAGTTTTTCTTTGTTAAGAGGGTGAAACAAACACTCTTTTTGCCCTATTTTCTAGGTGGAGGATGAAAATCTTTGCTCGTTGACTTAGGTACACACTCAAATGATAATCAATATATAGCCATCACCAAGCACGCAATGGCTCTAGTCATGATGTTGTATTAGCTGACTCCAAACGCAAGTGAGGGAATGATATGATGAGTGTCTTGGGGAAATTAATTTTTGCCTTGCACAAAAATTATCACCCTTTCAGGGATGAATTGGGTATTCTTTCAGTTGAATTTGTTGTAGATTATTGGGAAATCCATTCAAAACTATCCCCCATAAAATTTCACAAGGCAAAATTGAGGCGTATAGCCCTATGAGTACCTGTATATATGTAGTCTGGAAAGCAAGATTCAAGCGGCTCCGCTCTACATATACCTTGATATGTTCAAGGAATGATGTCAAAATTCCAAGAACAAAACCAGTTCCATCTTCCAAGGCTTTGGCCTACAAGGAAGCAACTATTTATAGTGAGTTGGAAGGGTTGGCGTAAGACCTGTCCTCACTTGGGTCGTTCTCAGGAGATATTTTCCTCAACCGGTAGGCCCTCTACTGTTTAAAGATCGGTAACCAGGATTGGCAAGCTTTGGATGTTTGGATTTCTGATTCCTCCGTAGAAGAAGAGCATACTCTCCTAATCTAAACCATTTTCTCCCCAAACACTTAAAAAAAAGTTCAATCCCTCAAGCTATGTTGAGCTTGATTTAATTGTTCCTATTTTAAAGAAAATAGAAAGGGAAAGATTGTTTTGTTCAATTAACCACAAAATTTAGTGAGTTTGTGTTGTTCAATTTTTGATCCAAAAGCAATTAAACGATGTGTTATTAATTGAGCCCACATATTTAGTGCTTTGTTTTGTTCAATTACTGAATCTGAAAAGAATTATACGATTTTGTTCATTGATCCCACATGATTTAGTGATTTGTGTTTGTTCAATTTCTATCCCCAAAATGAATTAAATAGTGTGTTTTCTTGTTTAGTTACCCCCAATTTTGTCATAAATGATAAGACAATGTCTGACTTTCTGATTTTCCTCAAGAGGAAAAGAGTATAATATCTAGTTGTTTTAGCAAGTAGAGAAATGGTCTTAAGTTTTTGAAAATAAAATAAATAGAAGTCAAGATGGGGGGGTTTGGCAACCTGTAAAAACCACGTTAGTATTTTTTTAATCCAACTCCATGAAAACTGCCAAAAATACCTGCAAACACTTGCTAATTTGTAAGATACAAAAAACACAACTTGTCAGACTTGTTAGGATTAGGAAAATGAAGTAGACAAGCTTTTCAACCAAATATGAGCCTAAAATCCTACTGAATGCGATGTAGTATCTAGTATATGAGCCTTTTCACCGAATGCAAGCTTTTGCTAACCAGATGCGAGCCAAAACTAGAAACGATCTGGGAAATCCCAGATGTGAGACAGAATTTACGCGGTACGATGGCATATCCAGGATGTGATCCTGCAAGATTAAATGCGATTCTGTGTCCGCCAGAAATGTCTTTGTGTATTTGGGAACCTATTGAGAAACACACAAATAGTCAATAAGTCATTGCATTAGTCCAAAAGGTTAGATAAAACATTCAAAACCCACTAATATCGACCTATTGCGTGCTAACTAGGAGGAGTGTAATTATTAAGATATCAGCCCTCAGAATATGCTATAAATCAATAACGAATACAACCTAGCATGAAGGATTTTTAGATTAAAACAAGCTAAAAAGATGAAAAACAAGCATTCTAGCTCTAAGAATGTGAATATTAACAATGAAAAAGCACAGAATAAGAAGTGTAAAATGATTCTAAGAGTAATCCAACAACATAACAATGTAATTTTGATCTAATGTGAAGGCTTCTTTACTCTCAAAAATGGCTTCTATTTATAGAAGAATGAGAGAGAGAGAGGGGAGACAAGATGAATTAATGAGTGAAGGGGCTCATTAATGAAGATGTAAGAGCCATTAATGCCCAAGGCATTAATGAGGCATGGGAGAGACATAGGCTTAAGGCATCTTCATTAATGAGGCATTAATGAAAGCCTTCAAGAGGCAAGGGAGGATGTAAGAGGATGGCTTGAGAAAGTGGACCTTAAGGAAGTCAAGCTTGAGAAAGTAGACTTTCTCAAGTGCGTTGAGTTGCTAAGCATTCCTTAATGGAATGTGACAACATTAGGAGGTGGGTTAGGACTAGAATTAGAATTAGGATTAGATTAGCATGGGTGAATGGGTTGAGAAGGGTTAGAATCCAGGGTAGAAGTGGCTGAGATAGGTTAGGTTGGGGTTAAGGGGAATATTAATAAATGAAATAAACTTATTTAATTCATTTAGAAATATAGGAATTAATTATTTAAACAATGAAATTTCTTTTAAATAATTAGGGGACTATAGCCATTTTAATTAAATTAAATAGGCTAGGGGAATGGGTTATTTGCAAGTGGGTAATTGATTTAAGGATTTATTTAATTCCTTTATAATTAAATACTATAGCCATGTTTGATTTTGGTTTAATTTGATTGGTCAAAATTGATTTGAATTATATGGCTATAATAGTTAATATAAATTAGTGATAAAAATCACCTAGGACATTAAATTGATTTAAAGAATTATGCCAAGCAGTAACAAGGTCGTTTGGACATAATCGAGGGTATGATCACACTTAGGGAAAATAGGGTCCATAGTTAGAATAGACCAAATTCAGGTGGTTACACTAGATCCCCAACCTTGAATTACAAGTCCCTCCTGGTCTTATCAGCTCTGGTTTTGTACTTCTCCACTTTTTTTTGTAAGGTCTTATTGACTTGATCATGCAACTCCTTCATGTACTCTGCAAATGACTCTCCTTGTGCACTCCTGTTGTCCCTCAAACTGAGATCCCTCAACTCTAAAATCCCTCCAAGGGGCTCTTACCTATACTCCTATTAATGGAGTCATTGTATGCAAATTTTGCCTACCCTATGATATGATCCTAAGATTGTCCATGTTGTTTGGTCAAACACCTCAGTGAATTCCCAAGTGACCTATTCACTACTTCTATTTTCCCATGTTGGTTGTATTTCCTATTTTTGCTCCTTGCCTTGTTCTTTGCCTTGCTTTCTGTGAAATTTTCAGGTTTTCATGCCTATACCTTGCCCAAGTTGTCAAAACCCTGCTAAAACCCTAAAGCCTAGTATTAAATGATGCATGTTTAAACCCTTAGCCATGTCTTTATGTTTTGTGATTACCTTTTTTCAGTCACTCAAGGCATGTGCTTTAAGTCAGGTCGCTTGATCTCTTTACTAGAATCGAATATGCTAAATCATTCCCCGACTTTGCTTTTGCCTTATGTCGCGTAGTCTTGATAAAAAATGGAATATTCTCTCAATGTATCGAGACTTAGCGATTTCCTTTTAGTCGGGTTGTCGCTTGAACATCATGTTATGACCTTTTAAAATGAACGGGACCCGCCTCAGTAGGTGATCGCGAGAAGAAATGGCAAGTCAAAGAAATGTCTCCCGACTTTGCGATTCACTTCATGTCGCATGATCGCTTGATTAGCTTGGTCAAATAGTTAAGGCTTTTCTTCTGTCGCATAGTCTCATGATAATTGGCGGTTAATGGATAAAAGTCACGAATCGGCAACTAATGGTTTCATGCTAAGAGATTTCCCTCAGTCGGGATGTCGCCAGAATAGGAGTGATGACTCAGTTTTCAGAATGTATCAAGTGGACCAAAGAATAGATGACATATGTCACGGCGCTAGTGGTTGTCGTGAGATCGCTAGAAGAAGGAAGAGGATCACGCGATAACAAGACTAAGGTATGTTTTCCCTCAGTCGCGAAGTCTCCTGATAATTTAAAGGTATATGAAATTCTAAGGCGATTAAGCAACAGCCGTGCGATGAAGAAATAAAAAGATCTGACGGTGGTCGCGTAGTCTGGTGATAAAACTGCCCCAGGGAAAAAGTCCTTCCAACTAAGCGATTAAGGTATGTCATGAGGTCACTGTAAATAAAAAAGGGCATGTGCTATATAATAAGGTTAAGTTGATCTTATCACCCGACTCAGCGACTAAGTGTTGTCGTGAGGTCTTGAAAAGAGAAATGAGCATCCAGTGACTTAGCGATTACTATGAAAAGTTAAAAAACAAGGATTTGTCGCCAAGTCTAGAGAGGATGGATGAGTTAAGGTTAACTCCCCGCGACTTAGATTTTTGCATAGTCGCCTGATCGCTAAAGAGACTTGGGTCAGCCGAGGTAAAAAAGTTA
>MU225677.1:2073017-2089319 GCA_018584345.1 Thuja plicata | reverse complement strand
GGTAAAACCTGCCTGAGTATTTGTGGAGCTCAAAAACGAAGAAGGACCTTATCCAGTCCTTAGCAATTAGGCTTTTCTTGTCTCTGAATCAGGAATAGAAGGTACAAGGTTCACATAGACATTTCAATAATTATGATTCATACAAGAAAAATCCCTAACATCCCATAAGATTGTGGATGGTAGGCTAAGGAGAAAGACAAAATAGTTCCAAGAATATTCAAAAGAGTTCTCCAAAAGTGACCCATAAACTTTGTATCCCAGTCACTGACAATATTCAAAGGCAAACCATGGATTCTTACAATATCCCTAAAGAAGAGCCCTGCAATTTGAGAGGCATCATTGGTCTGCTTGCATGGAATGAAGTGTGCCATCTTGCTGAAATGGTCCACCACCACAAACACACTGTCAGTCCCCTTGGTGTCTTTGGTAACCCCAAAACAAAATCCATACTAAGGCAATCCCAAGGCCTTTGGGGTATAGATAATGGTTGGTACAACCCACTATTTCTTCTTTGTCCTTTTTCCCTCTAACAAATTTGACATTGTTCTACAAATCTCCTCACATTTGACCACATCTTAGGCCAATAGTAATGCCTATGTACCTGTTCCAATGTTTTATCCACTCCAAAGTGGCCTCCCAAGCTTCCTTGGTGTTTCTCCTTCACAATGTTTTCCCTCATTGAACACTAAGGTATACACATACAATGACCTTTGAACAATAGGCCTTCCTGCAACACAAACTCACTAAAATCCACCTTGAACCCCTTCTGAATTTTCACAGAAGCTTCATAAGCTTCTTTGAAATCTTTGTCTCCCTTGTAGAGGTCTTTCAAATCATCCAATCCTACACTTTGTAGTTGTATCTCTTGGATTGTGAGTACTCTCCTTCTAAGTGCATCTGCAACCTTGTTTCTAACCCCTTCTTATGCTTAATAACAAATGTATAAGCCTACAATGATTCTAACCACTTCATATGCCTCTGATTTAGTTTTTCTTGTCCATTTAGGAAACTTAAGGCATGGTTATCAGTATAGAACATAAAATCCCTAGGTAGTTAGTGCCTCCACTTCTTAAGGGCTTGTACCATAGCATAGATTTCCAAGTCATATGTGGAATACTTTTGTTTACCTTCATTTAACTTTTTTGAAAAGAGAGCCACAGGGTGTCCCTCTTGGCTCAAAACTACTCCAATAGCCAAATTGCCAGCATCGCACTCTACCAAAAATATTTTATTGAAATTAGGGAACCTAAGAGTATGTAGTTCTGTGATTCTCTTCTTTAACATTTCAAACCCTTGGTTTTCTACCATTGTCCATTCAAACTTACAATTGATTCCACCTTTTATGGTGTTAAGTATAGGGGCACATACATGACTGAAATTTCTTACCAATTTCCTATAGTAGGAGGCCAACCCATGGAAAATCCTAACATCCCTTATGGACCTAGGTTTAGGCCATTCCAAAATGGACTTAACTTTATCAGGGTCCATTTTCATACATCTATTAGCGACCACAAAACCAAGGTAAACTAGTTCAGTTTTGAGAAACTCACACTTTTCTTGATTTATCATCAACTTCTCTTAATGTAGCTTTCTTAAGACCATCTCCAAATGCTTTGTGTGCTCCTCCTTGGACCTTCTAAAGATCAAAATATCATCAAGGTAAACTATTACAAACTTACCAATGAACTCTACTAACACTTCATTCATGAGCCTCATGAATGTGCTAGGTGCATTACTTAGGCCAAAGGGCATTACTAGCCACTCATATTGACCCTCATTGGTCTTAAAAGTTGTCTTCCACTCATCACCTAGCCTCACTATTATCTGATGATACCCTGACTTCAAGTCCACCTTAGAAAAGTAACAAGATCCTCCAAGATTGTCCATCAAGTCTTCTATCCGGGGCATTGGGAACCTATATCTGATTGTGATCTTGTTTATAGCCCTAGATTCCATACACATCCTCCATTTTCAATCCTTCTTAGGTGCAATTACTATTTTCATAGAACATGGGCTCAAACTCTTCCTTATTAACCCCTTATCCAACAAATCTTGGATCTATTTTGCTATCTCTGCATTTTGGCTTGGTGTCATCTTATATGCTACTTTGTTTGGAAAATTTGCTCCAAGAATGAGGTCAATCTAATGAATCACATCCCTCATAGGTATTAGGGCACTTGGAAAACCATTATCTACTATGTCATGGTACTTTTCCAACAAATCTTGTATCTCTGGTGGCAAACAAACTTTCTCCTCCGTTTCCTCCTTTGGTTTGATCACTACTGCACAATAGACTCCTTTCTCCTTCTTCATGGCCTTTAGAAACTCTTTCCCACTCAATAACATCTCACTTTTCCCCACATGCTTCTCTTCATTGGGTTCTTACAATGGATCCATTTTGAATTTCTTTCCTAGCTTGGTGATGACATAATTGTTCTTCTCTCCATCATGTATTTCTTTGACATCATACTACCATGGATGTCCTAGGAGAAGATGGCATGCATCCATAGGAATTATGTCACATAGGACCTTGTCCTTATATTCCCCAATCTCAAACTCAACCATAGTTTTCTCATCTACCACTATTTGTTGACCCTTGTTCAACCATGAAACCTTATAAGGTGTGGTATGAGGTATCCTTCTCAACTTCAATTTCTCCACCATCTCAATGGACAATATATTCTCAGTGGACCCAGAGTCCACTATAACCTTGCAAATATTCCCATGAGACCTACAAGTTGTCTTGAATAAGTTATTTCTTTGGGGTGGCTCTATGGTGTTAGGCACTTTCAACAGGGTTCTTCTTAACATCAAGTTCTTCCCATCCAATACTGGCCCTGCCTTGGATATTGGTGAAGTAACACTTTGGGTATCCTCCTCTTGAACTAACTAATTCCTTCTATCCCCCATTGAAGAAGAGGAAGCCTTCTCTGGACACCTGCCCATTGTGTGACCCACTTGGTTGCAATTATAACACCTACCAGTGAAAACTAAATTAGATCTCCCTTAGGGTTGGAACCTACCTCTTGGTGGTCCTCTACCTTTGTATCCCCCCCTTTGGAAAGATCCTCTATACTAGTTTCCTCCACTACTATCCATGAACTGGATATCTTCTTGTCTATTAGGACTCTGTCCTCTACCAAAGTTACCTCTCCCTCTTTGAAAACATCTATTATTGTTGCCACCTTTTCCTCTTTGATGGAAGTCATTCCTACTTCTAGCCTTGTCCTCTTCTCTCAAGGCCAACTAGAAACACTTGCGCATACTGTCAGGTGCCATCATGCTAATCTCATCTTGTATCCCTTGCCTTAGCCCATTTAGATACCTTTCCACCTTCTCCATTTCATATTCTTGTCTCCTAGCCCTTAGGCTTAGTTTATGAAATTCCTATGTGTATGCACTCACTATCATCTCCTTCTGTCTTAAGTTCTACAAATTTTGGTACATTTGATTTTCATAATCAGTAGGCAGGAATTGTGCCCTCAATCTGATTTTCATCCTCTCCCAAGAAACAATCTTTTTCTTTGCACTATTCACTCTTTCAACCTGCATCATGTTCCACCACATCAATGTAGATCCCTTTAGTCTATCCTTAGCATAGATGACTCTCTTCTCCTCTGATATTTCTTTGTAATCAAATTGGTTGTCAATGGATTCAAGCCAATCTAACAACTCTTCTCCATTTAGGCTACCACAGTAATAGGGTATGCGTTCCATGCTATCCTTGTTTAAATATTTAAAGGCATCTCAGAATACCTTTTGTTCTTTTTCTATCTCATGCTCTTTCCCTTTTTTTGATGACTCTTCTGTCTAACTTTCATCTCGCCATTCTGTGATCTTCTTCTTTCTCTTTGCCTCAGACACATTAGCCTTATCCAAGAGGCCTTTAACCAATTCCACTATGGAACCCCTACTCATTTCCTTAGGAGGAATGCTGTCAACCTCTTGACTCTCCTCCCCTTCAGACATACACAATCTTCAAGCTATTCCAGCTTTGATACCACTCTGATGTAGAGGATTTGACAACTAGTGCTCTTCTTCACTTTAAGTTGTTTGTTTTGTATCTAATCCAACCATCCCATGGTTGTTATTTTTGGATCTTCTTCCAAGTAGAATCTCTAAGACCCCTCTACCAACTTGTCCTCTAAGGTATAGTTGGTTTCAAGAAGACTCAGAAGTTACCAAGCTTAACTAGTGCAACTAGTTACCAAAAAGCCTAGTTTCTTTCACTAATCCTCCACCTAGTTTGTCAAATCTCTACCTAGGATCTTCCCATACATTCTCCAAGAATCTCAACACCCTTCTTGACCCATCCTAGGTCATTCTTCACTCATTCCAATACTCCAATACCTTTTACCAATCCAATTGGTCATCAATTCACTAGGAAGCCTAATTGCCTAGTTCCTAGTAGGTCTGTTTTCACCGATTTTGGCCTAATGCTCCCAAAATATCCAAATGACTCCACAAAAAAAATTGAAAATATTCAAGACATAATTCAACCCTATTAGAATCCAAAACCTTGACCTCTGATGGCATCCAAAACCCTACTTTCTTGCAGGCCCTACATTATAGCCTATTAATTAGGCTTCTGGACCAGTGAACATGAATAATTGCAAATCTTGTCTCCAATCACTGATTCACCTCCAACCAAAATTTAATCCTTTTAGGAGACTATCTAGTGCATCTATAAATTCCACTAAGTCTTTCCCAAAAGGTCTTGGGTGCTCATACAAAGTCTTTCTTCTCCCTATCCTGGCTCACTTGGTTTCACCAATCAGCCGTAGGGATTCACTTTTGGCCTATGAAATAAAATGAAACAACCAAAAATAAAAATAGAAACCTATCTACAAACCCTAACCCTAATATCCCCATGGTTTCAGACAAATCCACCTAAGGAATTTTAGGTTAGAGCCATTTCTAACTAGGTAGCACTGTTTCTGCCTCTATCAGACCAGTGACCTTCAAAAATGTCTATCTTAACTTCTACTAAATTTCAAAAAAAACTACTTAATGCATAAGAAATCTGAAAGATAACACTACACTATCATGGAGCCCGATCACCTCTGTCGATCCGTACAGAAATAGGAACACAGTGTAGATTACACAAAAAGGAATACAGACATCCATACAAAGGTGTCAGAATTAAGTGTTTCACTCCAAAATCTCAGTAACATATTACAAGCATTGAAACCATGCTCATATACCAAGCATGGGGTAGTTACATTATTTTTAACTAAATTTTTTCAAATCTTGCAAAAGTTGCTCGAGCAACTTTCAAAGTTGCTAGCAACATTGTCATTTTGAGCAATTTGACCTTGGTAGTCAACTTGATGATGGATGTTGACCTCTAAGACCCCAAATAGGATGAGTAGGGTCTTAAAACATACCTCTAACTCATATTACCGCAAAATAGCAACATTTCACAAATTGAAGCCAAAGTGTCATAAAACACTCAATGGGCACTAAGGCCCTACAAACATGAAGTAACCTAAACATTGTATCCAACCCCTTGGATATTATTCTAACACACACCTAAAAACCTACAACAACCCAAATCAGCACCAACACAAGAAATAGGGAGGTGCCCTGCACCAAGTAGGTATCTAGTTTATTATAAAATTTGATGCCTTAATTTGTCAAGGATGTAGTAGACAACCCCTCTAACTAGCTCAAGAGATTAATTGGTGTAGTAAGTTCTCATTTTGACTCATTTGAAAAATCTACTGAGATAAAGTTTAGAAAATATTTTAATGAGAAGATATTTGATGAGTTGAAAGGTACGATAAAACATGACAAAGTTATGTTAGACACCAAAATTAAGGGCATTCAAGATGCTCTGACGTAAGGTGGAAATATTTACAAATCATGTCTTATAACTTCTAAATTTATTGGAATAATTGAGAAGAAAATAAAGGGGTGTGAGCAAAAATTAGAACATATTGCTCAATCTTTTGATCTTTTAAGTGCTTCTACATTTGAGCCTGAAGGTCAAGTGATAGCCTTACTTGAAAAAATCAAAGGTCTAGAGAAAGAAAAAGACTAAATCATTGCAAGAGTGGGAGAGATTAGAATTATTCCTACTCCCAAACTTTAGAGTCTATTCAGTGCAGTTAAGGAGGCACACGATGCCTTAGCTACATCAACCCTAGTTAAATTACAAGTGGCAAAAGAAAATGTATTTTTATTCAATGGAAGCATATTAGTGTTGAGCAGTCTAAAAAAGGGTTGAGACAATGATCTACAGTTACTACGGACTATTTGTGCAAACATATTCAACAAGATGTAAGTTACTAAATTTTTGCATGTACATGTTGGAATTTCCAATTAGATCAATAAGTAAGTTGTAAAAATTCAACTCAGGGATTAGACATTTACTCTAAGTAGCTATCTTTCATAGGGTTAAGGATAATTTACTTGTCAAACCAAGAAAGTTTAGTTGAAATGGGCCAACACTGTATGTGCACTAAGTCCCAACCAGAACCGCGCTATGCTAAAGCTTAAAGGAAATTGCATGAAATGAAACAACTAAAATTCTCAACAAAATCTATTACTGGAATTGAACTTAAACAACTAAAAAAAACACTGTTTAGAATAAATAGAGAGTAAAATACTCTTTCTACCTTAGCTACAGGAATAGTCACAAGAAACTGCTTCTAGTGGCTGTAGGAGAAAACAAATGCTAAAACAACTATGAACTTACAAAAAATTAACTACCAGGATAAAATAGCAGAATCGTCACCAAGTGGGCCCCCTTGGATGAGTATTTTCATAATTAATAAAGATTCTTATAAACTCAAAAAATAATTTTATTCATCCAAGAAAGTATTGTTACATAAACTAAAACTAAAAATATTCTTTATATGCTGAAATTGGAAAATTATAATATGATGTTCTTCTTTCTCTAACCAAACTTTTGAAAATGTATCATATCATATTTAAAGAGAACTACTCTAATTTACTCTAACGAACATCTATTCCATTCCCAAGAAATAGGCGGGCATACATTATTCCATTACAAGAAAGAAGGAAGAGTATGCAACAAATGAGGAACAATTAGCTGTTCAATTACAGAGAAAATATAACATGACTTCTTCTTTCTATATTTAATCCTTTTTATGGATGATCATTAAAAATCCACAACTTTCTCCATATGAGATGTTGTTAGTAAGATATTTCATCCTTCAATTGTTGGCAACTCATTAACCATCTTGACTTGGTCCTTGATTGCATACATGCCATGAATCTCTTTGTGTACAGGATTGACTAGTTTTGCTCCTTAATTACCCCTTCATCATAGCATTAATGTGAAAAACAACATAGGTATATCCATTTCATTCTAATGTAACCATTCATTAAACCATAACTATAATTAACATGGATAAATTGCATAGCTATTACTATTAGGAGTTTTTATCATTAAGAAGACAATTTTGAGAAATGTTCAACCATGATACCAAGTTCATCCAATCATCTAAAAATTAAAAAATAACCAAGTATTAATACCCTTTCATCATAGCTACACACATGACAATGACAAGAAAAAACATAGAAAATTTTGACAAAAATAGAGCCATTACTTGGGATCATCATTTCCCCCACACTTAGCTTCTTGTTGGTCCTGCAACAAGTGAAAATTTCTTAACTATAACATTAATCCTATAATTACCAAGAGTAACCTAACTTTTCCCTCCATTAGCTAGGCTCCAATAGAAGCCTTTAGCCTTTCCCAATCTTTCCCACCTGTAATTTTGTGCATTATCATTGTAAGCATTTCTATTATCCCTGCAACTCGGTAATTGACTTCTTCACCGCTTGGTGTCTAACTCATCTTTGGTGCTTGGTGCTCGGTAACTATAACTGACTCACATAAAATTCTACCGGCTGACTCAGTCTAGCTCGGTAAAGTATCTCTTTCAGTCATAACTTAATTCATTATATTTCCAAACTTGATCAATCAAATATACCAATTTGATAACATCAAATATATAGTAGAAAGCAACTATAACATCATTAATTCATCATTGTCTGATATGTATTTGTCACCCATTTAACTTCTCCTCTTAAGATATGGTAACACAATAAAAATCAATTAATCAATTGCTTGACATCAACAATAAAAAAACTAATCTAACCATTTCTACACTCATCATACTTGGTATCACTTAGTCTTCATCATCTCCATCAGATTCATCAGTTAATAAATAATCTTCCTCTTTGACATTGATGACAACCACTATAATAGTGTTACAACAATTGATGATGGCATCTCTCAAATACATAACTGTACTCCCTCTGAGTTGATATATTTGTTTCCACTTTGATATCTCTGATATGGATCTCCCTCTTGGATGAATCTTATGTTTCTGTAACATACATTCTCAATCTCCTTCATGAGTAAATATTGACAATTCATTCTTCTCCCTCAATATCTCTCTATAGATAAGTGCCATCAATTCATTCTTCTCCCTCTTTGACAACAATTTGAAAAAGTCATACTCTTGAAAAATTGTTCTAGTAGTGGATTATACCTAACATGTACTCATAAAACATTACATACAAAAATATTTTCACAACTTCAAGAATCACCTAAAGTGTGTCATACTAACATCAATTTAGAAATATATATTATAATGAGATATAGAATTGATGTAGCATGCCTCATGCTCTTTAGTGAACACTAGATATGAGAAGAACCCTTAATTTACCTCTTATATACTCAAAATCATCTTTAGGTAGTGGCTTTGTAAAGATATAAGCTAATTGTTCCTTTGAATTTAGATATTCCAATTTCACATTCTTCTCTTGAACTTTCTCTCTCAAGTAGTGATACTTGATATAAATGTGTTTGGTCTTTGAATGCATATTCGAGTTTTTTGATATGTTAATTGAACTTGTATTATCACAAAAAATAGTAAGCGGATATGTGATATGTTCTTTCATACCTTCAACTAATTTCTTAATCCATACTATTTTTGCACAATTCATAGCAGCAGCAACATATTTAGCCTCCGTAGTAGACTATGAAATACAAATTTGTTTCTTTCTCAGCCATGTAACCAATGTTTCACCTAGAAAGAATGTGCCTCCACTGGTACTTTTTATGTCATCAACATTTCTACCCTAATGTGCATCCGTGTAGACTTGCAGATCAAAAGTACCTCCTTTCTTGTATAGTAAACCAAACTCTTATATGCCTTTTAGGTATCTCAAAATTATTTTTATTGTAGATATATGTGTTTCCTTCAGATTAGAAGAAAATATTGCAACAATTCCAATAGTGTGTGTGTTATATCAAGTTTGTTTTGGACAACATACTGCAATTTACCAATCATGGATTATTAAAGAGTATTATCCACCTCTTATGTTTCATCTTCTTTAGATAATTTACATCCAGTAACCATTGGTGTTCCAATAGGTTTGGAATCCTCCATACCAAAAGTTTTAAGAATCTCTTTGATACACTTGGCTTGTGTAATATAGATTCATCCAAGAACTTGCTATATCTGTAGACCTAGAAAGAACTTAATCTCTCCAATAATTGACATCTCAAACTCTTTTCTCATTTCATCAGTAAATCGGTAACATAAAGCTCATTTCATCAGCAAATCGGTAACATAAAGTGTCATTGCCTCCAAATATAATATTATCACCAACAAAAATTTCATCAATCAAAACTTTATTATCACTGTCACATTTCAAGTAAACATTACTATTATCACTTGTTCTTTGAAATCCTATTTTGATAAGATAAGAGTGCAGTCTCTCATACCATGCTTGGGGTGCTTTTTTGAATCCATATAAAGCTTTATGTAACTTACATACCTTGTTCTTGTTTGTGTTCTTAGTGAATCCTCCAGGTTTCTCAATGTATACTTCTTCTTCAAGTATCCCATTAAGAAATGCAGACTTAACATCCATCTGATATACTTTGAATCATTTGTAAGAAGAATATGCTAGAAGTATTTTAACTCCTTCCAGTATATAAAAAAGTGCAAAATTCTCTCTATAGTCAATTCCTTCTTCTCGTGCATAGCCTTTGCAAACAATTCTAGCTTTGTTTCTGATAACTTCTCCATGCTCATTTAGTTTGTTTCTGAAAATCCATTTAGTACCAATAATATTATTGTCTTTAGGCTTGGGTACTAAAGTCCATGTCTTGTTCTTCTCAATTTTATCACACTCTTCTTTCATTTCTTTCATCCAATCTTTATTGTCTAGTGCTTCCATAACTTTCTTAGGCTCAAATGAAGATATCAAGCATGTATTGTCTTTGGCCTCACTTTTGGTCATTACTCTAGCTTCCTTGTTTCCAATAATATTACTCAAGGAATGGTTTCTTCTCACATACTTTTCCAAAATAGGCTTGTTAGCTCTCAGTTCTTCAATATCAACAATCAGTTGTGAAACTTCTTGTTCATCTTCCTCCTCGGTAGGTTCTCTCGGTAAATTTTCAGGTGCATCATGTTGAACATATAAAAACTTCTCATAATCATCAGATTCCTTCTTACTATCTTCATCATTCCTTTCTACAAATTCATCAATTCTCAAATTTGCACTTTCCACCATTTTGTTAGCAACCTTGTTCAAACATTTATTTGCTTTACTCTTTGTAGAATATCCTAAGAATATCCCTTCATCTCCTTTTGAATCAAACTTGCCTTCCCTAGAATCTTTCAGAATATAGCATTTGCTCCCAAATATTTTAAAGTAACTAACATTAGGTTTGTGATCATACCAGATTTCATAAGGTGTCTTGTTGGCACCTTTCTTCATTTGTACTCGGTTCAATGTATAAACAACAATACTCACAACTTCCCTCCAGAAGTTCCGTGAAACTCCTTTTCAATCATCAGTGTCCTAGCACAATCAATAATAGATCTATTTCTTCTCTCATTAATCCCATTTTTTTATGGTGTCCTTGGTGCTAATAACTATCTCTTGATTCCATTATTATTACAAAACAATGTAAACTCATCAGAAGTAAACTCACCTCCTCTGTTGGATCTCAAACATTTCAACTGTCTTCTAGTTTCTTTTTAAACTAGGGCCTTATACCACTTTAACATTTGAAATGCATAAAAAATTTCTTTTAAAAACATTACATACATCATTCTAGAATAATCATCCACAAATAAAATAAAATATTTGTCTCCAAAGTAACTTTTAGTTCTCATCGGTCCACATAAATCATTATGAACTAAATCCAAAATTCCTTGTGTAACATAAGTCTTGCTTGCAAAACTAGATTTACTCATCTTACCCATATGACAATCTCTGGACATCGCATTCTCTAGTTTTTCAAGTCTTGGTATTCCTCTTACTCTATTCTTCTTACTCACTTTGATTAAGTTGTCAAAGTTAACATGACAAAGCCTTTTGTGCCATAACCAAACATCTTCAACTTTAGAAAATAGGCAATGCTTCATAGAAATATCAAGATAAAATATATTACCTTTAGATTGTTCTATAGTAGCAATCAGATTACTCTTCTCATCAAATACATTCACTCTTCCATATTGAAATTCCAGTCGGTGACTTGTATTGTTTAGTTGTGCAACACTCAACTAATTATACTTTAATCCTTCAACCCAATAGACATCATCACATCTTGTGTTATTCAGTAGAATTATAGGTCCTTTTCCTTTCACATTATATCTAGCATCATTACCAAATCAAACATAACCTCCATAATACTTTTCCAAGGAAATAAACTTTTTTGTGTCACCAGTCATGTGATGTGAACAACTACTATCTATAATCCATGTCTCATTCTTACTTACTTAGGGATCTAGGTTCTCCTTCATCAGACTCATCTTTTATAGCAACATAAATAACTTCTTTTCCTCATTAATCTCAAGAGAATAATCATCACTTAGTCCTTCATTAGCAATATAAGAAGATTTCTTACCTTTGTTTTCATAGCCTCTGTATCTCCTAAATCTATTTTCTCTCTTATCCTTATCTTTTTTTTCCTCCTTATCATTCTCTGGATATTTACATGCAAAGTGACAAATTTTATCACAATTAAAACATTTCAACGGTAACTTACCTCGGTATTTTCCTTTGCTTCTTTGTAGCCTTCTAGCCAAAAAAGATTCAAATTCTCTTTCATTCTCATCACATTCAGTAAATAGATCTTCAAGTCCTTCAATGCAACTATAAAATTTCTCACTAGCACTGCTCAAATAGCCATCTCTAGCAGCAGCTTCCCTAGCCTTTCCAATCTTTAAAGTAGACTTAAATGCAGATTCAATCTTAGAAATATTAGGCATACTATTGTAAATATTCATCTGGGGTATAGATCTCAGCTCTTGTATAGAAAATACATGAATAGCATAACTTGGTAGCAGAGTTATCAACATTTTTCTTGTCACATCATCCTCTGGTATGATACCACCAACTCCTCTGATAGAATTAATAGTCTCCTTAAGTCTTGTACTATATTTAATTATGTTCTGTCCTTCATCCTCATAGAGTTAAATTTTCCTTTGAAACTTTCTACTTTAGCCTTCTAAACATAATGATCTCGACCACAAGTCAAAAAAATCTTATCCCACATCTATTTCACAGTAGTACAACCATCAAGCTCATCATATTATTGGTCGGTAAGTGTAGAATAAATCTCAATCAT
The DNA here is from genome assembly GCA_018584345.1 of Thuja plicata. Taxonomy (NCBI): domain Eukaryota; kingdom Viridiplantae; phylum Streptophyta; class Pinopsida; order Cupressales; family Cupressaceae; genus Thuja; species Thuja plicata. The sequence continues at coordinate 2,076,688 of MU225677.1, read as the reverse complement.
GACTTGTGTGTGTTCATGTTTTTGTCTTTCTAACTGATATTTAAAGGTGATGTATTTGGTTCTACATATTCATTCTCAAGATAGTAAAGTGCATACTCTCCTACTCTAGACACATGCAACCTCATTCTACTTTTCCATGTAGAGAAATGATCCATATTCAGCTTTGGTGCTTCCCTCTTATACATCATTAGATCTTAACTCAAGTCCTTTAAACTTATCACTTCAGAGTAACAAGGCTCTGATACCAAATTTTGGTCCCACTGAGAGGCGGGGGGGGGGGGGGGGAATNGGGGGGGGGGGGGGGGGGGGGGTGAATCAGACAAATCAAACTTAAACTCTTAAAACTGAACTCATTGATTCACTCGGTAAATACTAAATACATTAAATAACCAATTCATGAAATAACATAAGAAAAAATCAATCATTCAAACTTAAAAAAATTAGATTAACTCATAAACACATGATATAACTCAGTTGACACCATATTTAATGAGGAAACCCATTTTGGGATAAACCTCTGTGTTAATTGTAACCCACAATAAAAACCTTATCCCACATCTGTTTCACAGTAGTACAACCATCAAGCTCATCATATTCCTGGTTAGTAAGTGTAGAATAAATCTCAATCATGACTTGTGCGTGGTCATGTTTCTGTCTTTGCTAACTTATATTTAAAGGTGCAGTATTTGGTGCTACATATTCATTCTCAAGATAGTAAAGTGCATACTCTCCTACTCTAGACACATGCAACCTCATTCTACTTTTCCATGTAGAGAAATGATCCCTATTCAGCTTTGGTCTTCCCTCTTATACATCTTTAGATCTTAACTCAAGTCCTTTAAACTTATCACTTCAGAGTAACAAGGCTCTGATACCAATTTTTGGTCCCACTGAGAGCGGGGGATGAATCAGACAAATCAAACTCAAACTCTTAAAACTGAACTGATTGATTCACTTGGTAAATACTGAATACATTAAATATCCAATTCACCAAATAACATAAGTAACAATCAATAATTAAAACTTAACAACATTAGATTAACTCATAAACACATGATATAACTCAATTGACACCATATTTAATGAGGAAACCCATTTTGGGATAAACCTCTATGGGAATTGTAACCCACAATAAAAATGTACCCTTCTAAAGTACTCTCAGTTAAGAACTTATCCTGTTAAAGATTACAAACACATTTTATAAAGGTGAGCCTGTTAGGGGATTTACCTCAGATCTATTAATATATATGCCTTGGTAGGAGTGACCTTGTTAGAGGTCTTCAAACACTCTTTTGGAATGTCACCTAAGTCTAGTTTTTACAAATATGATGGTTAAATCCACTCGGTTAAGATATTTCTGTTACAAATACTAATAAGCAACAATAAACTTTGATCTATAAAAATAACAACTCACTATGCTTGAATCAGATCCTTTATGCTCAATTGAATACTAACATCTCATACTCCATTGATCTATTTCTCAGACTGTAGATTATTTGATCTATCTTACTCTATTCTTCTCGGTAAATGTTGTTCTGCAGCTTCTTTTCTTCTCTATTAAATTCATTAGTAGCGTTAAACTCTATGTAATTCTTATTCCTTAAATAGACATACTTTTTCCTCTTAATTTACTTAATTTTATTATCCTACCTTTGCGCTCAACTTTTCAATCATCTTCTTCATATTTCCCAACTCGGTAAACCAAATCACTTTTACCTCAAAAATTGTAACTTTTCTTGGAACTTTCATTTTTTTGTTTAACCACTTGATCTTCGCCATAGATCTTCTCATTGAATTATTTCATTCATAGTTCTTATAAAAATATTCATTTAATTTTTTTCCTCGTCTATCTCATCATTGCTTCTTATTAAATTCAATTTCATCACCATTTAATATTAGTATACTATACTCGGTAAAACTTTCTTTGCAACTCGGTAATTGACTTCTTCACTTCTCAATGTCTAACTCTTTTTTGGTGCTCGATAACTATAACTAACTCGTACAACATTCTACTAATTGAATCAGTCTAGCTTGGTAAAGTATCTCTTTCAGTCATAACTTAATTCATTGTAGTTCCTGACTTGATCAATCAAATGTACTGATTTGATAACATCAAATATATAGCAGAAAATAACTATAACATCATTACTTCATCATTGTATGATCTGTATTTGTCACCCATTTAACTTATCCTCTTAAGATATGGTAACACAATAAAAATCAATTAATCAATTGCTTGACATTAATGACAAAACAACAACTGATCTAATCATTTCTACATTCATTATATTCGGTATCACACAGTCTTCATCATCTCCATCAGATATTCATCAGTTAATCAACAGAGACACTAGGTTTCCTAAACTCATCCCATAGTGGAATTTGAGTTCTATCTTTAGCTTCCCTATGTATCCTGAAGTTTTCCCCTCATCCATGTCTATTTCAAATCCATGAAATAAATATTTTGAGATGAATATCCCCAATATAGAGAAGGGGATCCCAATCGGTATCCTTTTAGACAACATAATTATGAAGGTAGAATTCACAAAGTAAGTTTTTAATGACTATAGGAGAGGTCTGATAATAATGGTAGAAGCCTTGAGGAGTCTCTAAAGAGTGATTAAAATCCCTAACAATTCTCATTAGTTTTTAGGAAAAATGAATTTCATTCAGATACATGGAATGGAACCTAGGTGGTGTCCTACATTCAATGAGTTGAGGTACCATTGCAACTACATCATCTACTTTAGTTTTCAACCTTAGAATCTCCTCTTGTTTTCTTTCAATCTCCCTCTATAATTTCAAATTTTATCTTTCCCACTCACTCTTCTTATACAACATGTATTTATAAAAGTCTAAAGCTATAACATGAAATTTAAGGGAAGAAGGAGGCGCGTGCTCTTGTATTTTTTTTTTCTCTTACCTTCCTTACTTGTACTTGGTATTCTCTCCCACCTAGTCTATAGTGGCAATAACCTCATCAAGACCCTTCAAATATTGGCCTTCCTATAGATGAGCTTCCTCCATAAACAAATTATGCTCCTTCTAAGTAAATTATTATCCTATTTCTCCTTCCGAGTCATTCTTCTCTTTAGAGATATTCTTTTGTTTAACATGTGTAAGGGGTGGTAAATTTTATCTTAGAGGAATGATAGAAGGTATTTCTTCTTCCTACGAGGAGGTATGAGGAGATTCTGATATCTCTATGTGAACATTGACACTATAACCCCTAGGTTCTGTTGTTTTCATATGTTATCAAAGTTAGTGGCTTCTCCTCTGTGGTGTTTCCTATGCAACCTTATGAGGTTTACCTTTGTTAGAATAGTCCCAAAGGATAACTGAGAGGGGGAGTGAAACAGTTATCAATAAATTTAATTATTTTTCTTCTTTAACTTCAGAATACAACAAAGTAAATGCTTAATCAAATAACACAGTACACAACACACAATTTGATTACGGGGAAACCAAATGGTAAAAACCCTGATGAGAATTAGCACCCACAATGAACTATACTTGTTTATAGTAATCCCTGTTAGAAGATATCTCAACCCTATTAGGAGTTGTACTTTACAATGCAATAAGTATAGTGACCTGGTTAAGGGTCAAACCCTGTTAGGAGTCTTTTACAAATAACCCTGTTAGGGGTGGTGGACTCACTGTCCAAAAGCTCA
>MU225677.1:2025307-2072967 GCA_018584345.1 Thuja plicata | reverse complement strand
TAGGAGTCTTTTACAAATAACCCTGTTAGGGGTGGTGGACTCACTGTCCAAAAGCTCACTGCTTGATGGTGAAGGCTACAACCTTTTGTATAATAGATATGCACTATATCTAATGATGAATTGTAGAGTAGACCTATTGTCTTGATTAGTTCTAGTGTATTACAATCTTTCACTTCTTCTTCACATAGACTCTTGATGAATGAACCAACTCTGATAATCTACTATGTACATCTTTCTTCTCTTTTCATATCATTCACACTTAGCGTGTCACATTTGACTTGCTATAAGTATCTTCCTCAAAGTATGAGATCATGGGACCTGTAAGACAACTCTTCATAACATCCTTGTCAGCTCTACTAAGCACGCAAGCATTATTACAACCGCGCAAGTATAAACTGAATAGACGCGATGCTTCACTAAGTCGGCCTCACCAAATTAACTCTAACTTTGCAATCTTCTTGAAACAAATTTGGCACCTTTAGATTAATATCATCAACTCATAAATAATCATGAATATATATATGCATATACTAAAGATAGGCACAACTCAAGAAAAACGTGATATACATTGGCCCTTAATAGTTACACTTCCAGAACTGTAACTACCAATAATAGAATTACATAACTTGACTGAAACATCATATCTAGATCTACGTGTATGAATATAAAATCATAAACATGTCAACAACATGTATCTAACCACGCAAGTCTTCATGTAATCATTCTGATAAGTACATACCAAATTGCTACTATGTATTATATGTTGTCATCAATGACAAACATACAATCAATCAATTGCTCAAAATCAAATCTCCAACAATCTCCCCCTTTGACATTGATGGCAAAATATGATATCAAAAACATCCTCTGTTTGTGGTGTCCTCTTTCTTTTACAATCTTCTCAATATCCTCATCAAAGATTTCTCTAAATTACTGTAATTCCTTTGACTGTGTTTGTGTTCCATGTATATACTCCCCCAGAGTATATGCTCCCCCTTAGTACATACTCCCCCTTACTATATAATCCCACTTTGACATCAATGGAAAAGGGTGCCATAGATCTTTAGGTATAGGTACTACTCCAGAAGTAGAGTAGTCAACCATTCATCAGTCACTTAATGACTGATGTTCTTGCTGCTTCTTCTAAACAAACTCAGGAGAGGGAATTACTCCCAACTTCTCCTTGAGATACTCAAAAGTATCCTTTGATAAAGGCTTTGTGAAAATATCTACCAACTATTCTTTGGTGTTCACATAGTCCAATTTAACTTCTTTGTCTGCAACCTTTTCTCTTAATAAATGGTACTTGATCTCTATGTGTTTTGTTTTTGCATGCATCACAGGGTTCTTAGACATGTTGATAGTGCTAGTATTATCACAACGAATAACAATAGGATAATCAACCTGAATGCTAAAGTCTTTAACCATTTGCTTGATCCAAACCATGGTTGAACAATTTAGTGCTGCTGCAACATATTCAACTTTTGTTGTTGATTGAAAAATACAATTCTGCTTATTGCTTATCCAAGAAACCAACCTATCTCCAAGAAATACTGCTCGTCCTGAAGTGCTTTTCCTATCATCAATACATCCTACCCAATCTGCATCTATATATACATGAAGTTTTACATTCTCTGATTTAGGATACCATAAACCATAGTCTATAGTTCCCTTTAGCTATATGAATATCATCTTGATTTCCATTAGGTGATTCTACTTGGGTTCAGCTGCAAATCTTTCAACAATGCCAACTGCATTAGATATGTTAGGTCTAGATTGAGTTAAATAAATGATTTTACCAATCATAGATTTATACAATGTTTTATCAACTGCTATGGAATCATCATCTTTTGAAAGCTTGCTTCCAGTTATCATGGGGGAGCGTACTCGCTTACAGTCTTCCATCTGGAAGGTCTTCAATATTTCCTTCACATATTTTGACTGATTAATGATTATACCTTTATCTGTTTGTTTTACATTCAGTCCCAAAAAGTATTTTATAGGACCAATCATACTCATTTCAAATTCATTCTTCATTTCTTTTGCAAATACTATACTGAGCTTATCATTACCTCCAAAGATAATGTCATCAACAAATATGGAAACTAATAGTAATCCATTAGGTGTCTCCCTTGTGAATAGGTTATAATCTACTGCTCCTTTCTTGAATCCAATCTTGGTAAGACAACCATCAAGTCTCTCATACCAAGCTCTTGGGGCCTGTTTAAGACCATAGAGTGTTTTCTTCAATTTGCATACCATGTTTGGTTCATCTGAAAGATTAAATCCTTTAGGCTGTTCTATGTAGAATTCCTCATTCAAGTCACCATTAAGAAAATTTGATTTTACATCCATTTGATAAACTTTGAAGTCTTTGAATGTTGCATATGCCAAAAACAATTTAATGGCTTCCAGTCTTCTCATAGGGGCAAATGTATCAGTGTAGTCAATTCCTTCTCTCTGCGCATATCCTTTACATACCAATCTTGATTTTTTTCTTACTACTGTACCATTTGTTGAGCATTGTTTTAACACAAGCCAACTTGCTAGGATCTTGAGATTCAATTTCCTCTCTTGAAAGAATAACCGAGTTATTCCCAAGGTTCTTTAGGGTCGGGTCGCAACTTGCTTGGTTACTCAGTTGAAGATAAATGTGATTGTTCATGAGGAGGCCTTTACTAGTACGTTCAAGAAAACCAACTATAAAATATTATTAGTTCTCTTTTTTTGGTATTTTCCATTTTAACAAGTGTGGGTATGGTAAATAACATGCAACTTTATGTTTTTTGAGATAGCATTTTTCAGAATTTCAAGATAGAATTTAAAGAGGTGAGGATAACGAGAAATGTAGTGAATTTCAAAGAAAAGCAAAATCCTAAGGACATAAACCACTATAAAACCCTTCCTTATGAATTGAATGTTGGAGAGATGTGGAACAACCCACGAAGCATGAATCAGACCCTGTCACGATTCACTACTCCATAGATGCAAGTGTTTGGAGAGAAGGTATGTTTTACTCATATGAGATATTAAAAATCTATCAAATCGTGAAGCCACCAAGACATGCACACTCACAAGATGGATTTATCATTAAGCCCAAAGATAGCATCCTCCACACATTTGTCACAACAAGGTAGATAAACAACAACAAACTCCAACTAAAGGTAGCACAAATTTGAAACACAATAATACAAAGAGTTCTCTAAAAATAAAGAATTATGCAAGCATACATTCAATAAATTTGCATAGATAGCAGTAATTCACACACCATGAATGAAGCACCCAATGTAGATCTTTATTGTATTAAGAAGTCAAACCTTTACATTTCTTTTTGATTACAATATATAGAGTTTTTATCTACAACTCTGATTTTTGAAGTTAGGGCATCAAAGAGTTTAAACTAGAGAACAAAGGTTAAAACTAGAACTTTACTGAAGGGAAACTACTGCTAACTGATACTATACAACTTGCATGGATTCTTAAATCCATTTTCTCATGCAAAGAGGGAAAAATCCACCAAAGAAGAGAGAGAGAAAAGAAGGTGAGTTCCTCCTGTGAACTGGGAGTCTTCTTCTTGATTTTGGTGGTCCTTCTTGGATTCTTCATCTAGAACTGTCTCTAGCAGTGGGAGATGATAGGAAACCTTGAGACTTCCCAAAATGAACTCAATTTTACCATTAATCTGATCTGGAGTCTAACTAGTGTCTAAAAAAGTGACCTTACTGAAAACCCCCAATTTTTTAGACCCCAACCTCTACCCCGAAACTTTAATGCCTTTAAAATTCCCCAAGTGTTTCTCAAAACCTTAAAACTTGGAGGCCCCAAAACTTTGGACTTGTCATAGGCCAAAAGGCTAAAAAACCTTAAAGAGGCCAAAAGGCCAAAATTTTTGAAGGCCGAAAGGCCGAAAAATACCCCTTGCTTTCGGGGCCAAATGGCCAAAAAATCGGAGGCCGAAAGTCTGAAAAACTCTTCCTTAGCAGAATTTTGGCCAAGTGTTGAAAATCTTGCCCCGTCTACGTAGTAATTGAACCTTGGAGCCTTATCTAGTGAAGACCTTTGGGTGAGCTGCCCGGAGCCTTTGCACTATCTTCTGGACTTCTTCAAAATTGATCTCTTTCCTTCTTATCTTAGTGACCCTTCATTCTTTCTTCTTTCTGAAGATAGTCAATTCAGAAGCAAAGAATGTGATCTCTTCTTCGTGCTATAACATTCTTTGTATTTCTTCTTTCATGTGAAATAGTTGTTGCAGGGCCTCCTTGGTACTAACTCCAGCCAGAACGTCCTTGAATTGTTGGACCACCTCTTTGGAAGGATGTAGGGCCTATTTTTTCTCATCCCAATAGACATTGAGGCCGACCCCTGTGAAGAAGGTATCTATATCTTCAATCTATTTTATTACCTCCTCCTAATTTTAATCTATAAGGGCTTGGCATTTCTAGTAGGCCTTAATTATTTTGGTCATTTGTTTAGTCTAGGTCTCACATTTGTCCAATTCTTCGCCCTCATAAACTTTCACCAAAATTTGGAAACATTGCTTTCAAATTATCTCCAAGTCCTGGAGAGCTGCTTGCCACTTAACCACCTCTGAATTCATACCCCCATCATCTTCCACCAGGTTAATGAGTGAATTTACTTCAACCAGTATGGTCTGGTATGGCCTAAATATCAATGGAATTTCCTTCTCTCTGAATTGTTCGAAGTCATTTATCCAATCGACGCTTGGCTAGATGAAAGAGGGAGTCAAACCTGCCGACAAGTCTAGTGTAGCCATTTTATCAAGCATGGCTTGTAGTGAAGCCTCTAAACAATCTGGGTCAATAGGACCCACCATCTTTTGGATGAACCCTTTTAATGCTTCATTTTGGTCTATTAAAGTTTTGATGGTTTCTTCATCTTTATTCATGAACCCCAGAGCATGCTTCAGCCCTAAAGCTGCTAGGGTCTTGCTCCCTTCTCTGGTAGGTTCGCCTAGATCCACCTCCATAAATGTATAGCCTTCTAACAAGACTATTGTTTGAGCAGTGCTCGGGGGTGGGATAGCTATCTGGGATTTCCAATGACCTCCCGTGTCTTGAGTTACATATGACATGATCCTTGTAGGTGCATTGGTTTCTACCTGGTGGAAAGTGTGTCTCACATATGTCATACTTGTATCTTCCCAATCCAATTCATTGGTGTAGGTTCTGTTTCAGGGTTGTATTTCCTTGGTAAACCAAGTACATTTGCTAGATGTAGTTACAGGTTCATATGGTGCAACTTGGAGGACTGAAGTTAGGGCGTTATTTCTTTCTCTGATCCCTTCTCTTGCCCCCTTTCCTATTCATTCCCTCTTTCTTTCATTCTTTCCCCTCCAGTATCTACATCCATTTCCCCTTCTTCTCTCTCTCCTTCTACCTCTCCTCATTAAGTTACCACATTACCCTCTTCTTTGTCCTGGGCTTCTTCCTCAAAAGTGTCAATCGATACCTTTGACCTTAGATTGGTTATGGCCTCTAGCGTGGTCTAGAAAGGTGGTGTGCCTTTAGCACTCATGGATTCTCTGGAAATCTGAGTGTCACATGTTGGAGGGATTGATGTTGAGGGAACAAGTGCTGGTGTGATTGGAGTGTGAGATGAGGAGATGGTGGTAGTAGACGCAGGCGGAGTTGGCACAGGATTAGGTGTTGGAGTTGGTAAGGAAACCGGTGGAGTAGGTATGTGAGGTGGTAGAGAATTTGGTGGAGTAAGTATATGAGATGGTGGAGTGAAAACATAACTCCCTCCAGCTACGATTTCTATTGCTAAACTTTGAGTTACCCCACTGTCTTGGGTTTTAGGCCCTAGAGCAGCATTGGAGCTTATGGGTAGAACATAAACATCCACCGAAGGACTGGTGAATTGGACTAGTGGTGGAGTGAGGGCTACCTGGGGTTGTATGAGTGGTGGTCCCCTAGTGTATGTATCTTGGCCATGATCCAAGAAGCCTTCAAGTCCTTCAAAATCTGAAAGCATAAATTCATCTGATCCTAACGCATCCAAAGGATTATCTTGTTCTTTTGGATCCTCATTACGTTTCTTAGTAGTCTCCTTTTCTCTCCTCTTTTGCAACCTAGTCTTCCAGACTAGGGGCTCACTTGCATCCTCTTCCTTAGGCTCTTCTTGTACAGTTTCTAACTACAGAGATTCAAAACTCTTCTTCCTCTTATATGTTTTCTTCTTAGCGATGGGGGAAGATTAGCCAGAGGTAGATGGGCCTTCTCCTGATTGGGGTTGTGACAACCTCGCTAGTGGGTCAATCTGGCCTATCATTCTAGTTTTCTTGGGCCTTGGATTAGAGCCATATTCAACTGGTCATTCATAACCATACATGGTTCTAGGCTTCTGAGGGGGAGCTTTCTTGTACTTAGGAGCTGTTGATTTCTCCCCTCGCTATTTTTCTACCTTCCTTGAGGGCTCCATCAATGTCTTTACTGGGATTGGACTCATTTTGTGTGGCTTCTTGATCCACGCTATGGTATTTTTTATCACATGACTTTCCCAAAAGTCTATGTCATTGTTTTTGTCCTTGTCCACCTCTGCGTTCATGATGGGCCAGTCGTATATCTTATCTTTGGTGTAAATGTCCTCTAAGACCTCTTTTGAATCACATTCCCAGACCTTTGAAGAAATAGGAACCTTCAATACCTCTTTTTCCAGAGCGAGGTTCATTCTACAATAATCCCAGATCCTAACCTCATGATCATCTATGCAGTTTATCCAATGATCTTCCAGATGTGGTTCATGTATGTAGAATTTGCCGATGTTGTGGCTGTAAGTGCCTATGGGATCAAAGTGTGCTCACACTGTCTTGTAAAAATGTAAGAGATAGCCATCCCATTCAAAAGCTAGGGACCTGAAAACCTTCATATCTTGTAGTGTATATGGTCCCAAAGAGATGGGAAAGTCCCAACAATGCTTCTTCTTATGCTTTATGTGCTCGTATGCAACTGCGAGCTGCCTGGCCATCTCCAATGTGATTATCTAGTCAAATGGGTAACTGGAAATTTTTTTTGGTTCTATGGTTGACCCGGCTATCCTGATGTATGTGAATGTCCTAAATTGGATAAAATAGGCCCCAATGGCCCTTACCTTAGCAGTAGCTTATTTTGACATCCTTTTGGCAAAGTCACCTTCAATAGATCGAATGACCACAAATATGAATGCATCATTGACTATCTTGTAATCTGGAGAATCATCAGACATGTTTGCTCCTTTTACCAGCTGCGAGTATACAAGGTGGGGCCATGTATTTGGGTCATTTAGACTTCCCCTCTTGGTGAGGCCCAGATAATCTGCCTGTGCAGCTAGTAGATACACCACATAAGTGTTCATGTAGAACTTGGGGAAATGCCTCACTGCTGTCAATTTCTCATCTAAGTTGTCACTAATAATAGTGCCCCATTTGAATCTTGCCTTTTGTTCCCTGATCCTCTCTATCAGTAGGATCATCTAGTACTCTAGTTGAGTGGATTGTGGCAACCCATACACCCAGCTTATCATTGTTATAGCTGCTTGGATGTCATCTTTCATGTAGCCTCTTCAGAGTTCTATCTTGTCCAATTTATTCTTGGGAAGTGGTTGCTTGAGGTATTATTTATTCATCATTTCGTGTATAGCTTGCTCCTTGTTTCCAAACCACTTGGTCCCATTTTCAATGTAGAAGTCATAGAACTTTTCTATGCCTTTGTGGAGGTGAAAGATGTCCTCAATGACATCCGACATGATGTCCAATACAACCTGATCTTCTGAGTTTACTACCACCCTTTTCTCTGAATCATAGTGATGAGCTAGGGTGATGGTCAATTCTAAAGATAAAAAGATGACTAGGTGTGTGGATGCATTTACTAGCCTGAATAGGATTAATGAAGTGCAATCCTTGGATCTGTTTGCAGTTTGGGAGCACTGAGTCAGGAATACATTCCAATCCACATTCCCAATGTTGGTGTCTATTATCTCACTATGCTTGTTTCCCACTTTCGAGCTAGGGGGTTCCCCTTGTATTGATACTTCATTGGGGAGGCTATCTTTGGTTCACTCATTCCTACAAGAAAAGACAAATATTAGTAGTTTACTGAACAGAAAAAAAAATTTAAACTATGAAAGTAAGCAAAGAGGGTTGAATAAACAGCTAAGTGTAAGTTTTCGCACTTTCGGGGTTTCGATCACCAAAAATTTGTTCAGAGGCTGAAAATTCCAAAAGTGTGAAAATATCTATTGGAAGGACAAATTCTGTTAGGACTTTTGGGGTTTTAGACACCGAAAAATGAGAGTTGCTTACTCAGGAATGCTGAATCGTTCGAACATGGTGAGGAACCTAGAAAGTCGGGTCGGAGGTTTCACTTTCAGCTTTTTAGAATTTTCAGTCTTTTAGACCTTTTGGATGTCTGAAAGGCCAAAATGTCTAAAATAGTACTTGGTGAGGGCTTGAAGATCCATTTTTGGCCTTTCGAAGGCCGAAAACCTATGACAAGGGCCGAGACTGACAAAATATAAAACCCTAAACCTAAGATGAATGGACGCAAGAAAACCCTATGGCTGATAGGGAGTGACATCCCTATCAACACACGAAGGGACAAAGGCCCAACATGATAGAGAAATAAAGTGCCCTAGGCTGGACAAGCACTAGGTGAACCAAAAAGACCCTAGACCTAGACCTGAAAACACAAAGTGAGGAAGAGTGAGGAGAGCCTACCTCGAACGAACGAGCAGAGGGAGGACAACTAGGCAGCTCAGAAGTGGAAGCGGTCGGCGAGGAGAGATAGAGGGGATCGCGGGTGGGAGCACACACACAAAAAAAACCCAAAGTGATTTAGAAATGCAGGCTCTTCCTATTTATAACCCACGGGTTGACGTCAGCTATTTTGGAACTTTCAGACCTTGAAAGGCCGAAAATGTCAAAGGAGAACCAAGCCTTCAACCTTTCAGTGTTTTTAGAGTCTAAAAACACCGAAAGGTTGGGTCTTTGGCCTTTCAGCCATTTCAGCATTTCAGGGGACCTAATTCCTCCGAAAGGATGAAAGGTCAAAAAAAGGTTTCTTCCTTTCTCTGACTTGGTTTCAACAATTATCTATGGTGGCTGACTGGATTTCTCCGAGGGGTGGACACGACAAAAGGAAAAAAGAAAAAAAGAAGGGGGGTCCCCATGGTAAGAGGACCTAAAATGGGGTGTGTGTTGTGGACCCACAATAAATAGCCCCAAAAAAAGGAGGAATGACCAAGGCATTTCTTTATCATCAACACTCTTCCGGAAAGTAGCTTTGCAGTAGAATAGAACCAAGAGGCGGTGGAGTCGATGATTCTTTAATGACCTCCAATCTGAGGTTCTTCCATTAGTTTCTCTGTGTGTGTCCATGTGTGTTCATTTCTTGACCTTTGGTAGTGATAACCAAGGTGCTTGCCAGCTATACCCAACCTTTGCCAAATAAACCAGGGCCTCTCAGAAAGAGCTTTTCTGCTAGTCAGGCGTTCATAGCCCCAAAAAAATTTTTCCCCAAGTCCCAAGTATAACCTTTCTCTACTACTAGCTGGGTGTTCATAGCCCCGGTAGAGGTTGTCATCATCACCCAAGTCCGTTATGCCTGATAGGCTATAACTTTCTTTGTGAGAGCTCCATCTTTTGACAAATCATTTTGTTTCTTCTGTTTGCTTGGAGATGTATAGACCCTTGGATGTTAGTGTGTTCCATACATTTAGGTCTCTAACCTCTTTTCTTCTTCTTATTTTCTCTGGTCTGAGCAATGATTAGGTAGTGTTACCCAGAATTTTCACTCATGACCTCTTTGGGGAAGTTTTCTTTAGAGTTTTTCTTTTGCATTCCCTTTTGGCTCTTCTTTCTTTAATTATTACCTTCACAATTCAGTTCAGACTTGGGTTTTGGGATCGGTGAGTACCCAAACCTATGTACTCAAGCTGGCTATAGCTGACAAAATTCCCTAGAAACCAACGCCCTCAGGTGTTGTGCCTTAATGTGTCTTGTGATGAGGATGACCAAACTTCAAACTCCTTCTTGTCTGTCAATGATAATCATCACTACTTTGTCTTTTGGGAAGGTTCTCTTACATTGCATGTATCCTTAGAGAAATTTGACTAAGAAATACCTCTGCTCCTCTTGCAGAACACCTTGGACTGGATCCAAAACACACTGACCTGAAATGACAACAACACAAGCCCCAAAAAAATAAAAGAACAAACACAAGCAGAAGAAAGGATTGGCGGCGAGGAAAACAAAGGAAAAAATTCAAAAGTGACTATGGTACAAGGGATGGAAGACAATCCCACTTAGGATCCAAAGTAATGTTTGAGGAATTTTCCATTGACTGGCAATGGTTTCAACTCTCCATCCAATGTGGTGACCCTGAAAGTGTTCTCCCCCAGGATCTCTGATATTTGGTAAGGGCCTATCCATAGTCTTTGGAACTTGGTGTGGCTGCCTGGCTTTTCTTTTGCCTTATCCCATAGGAGGAAAGGGTCAGAGATCCTAAAAGTTTTGATGGTATCTCTCTTGTCGAACCACCTTTTGACTACAGCCTGATGCTTTGATACATGTTCTAGGGCCAAAGTTTTTTTCTCCTCTAGTTTAAGGAGATTCATGAGTCTGACCTGTACCCGATCTTCCTCCCCTATGTATTGGTCCATAAATCTTAGAATTGGGATCTTTAGGTTCATAGGAAAGACCGGTTGCAAGCAGTAGACAAGTTGGTATGGATACGTCCCCAGGGCATTCTTGATCCTTACGTGATCAGTCTATAAAGCATATTTCAACTGCATGTGCCACTCCCTAGGGTTGTCATCCAGGAGGTGTTTGATCACTGTTGTCAGATTTTTATTTGTAGACTCTGCTACATCATTTCCTTGCAGATAGTAATTTCAAGAGAATTTGAGGATTACCTAGTTTTTGAAGGCCCATTATGTGAGTGAGGCCGAAGAGAAAGAGGAGGCATTGTCACATACCAGATATAATGGCAACCCAAACCTAGTTATGATGCATTCCTCCACAAATTTGGTCATGACCTTAGTGGTACAATTTTTCAATGCTTGCGCCTTCGTCTAGCGCATGCAATAATCGGTAGCTATTAAGATAAACTTATATCCTGCAGATGAAGGGGGGTTAGTCACTCCAACAAAATCCAAGCCCCATTGGGCAAATGGGCATACCTCATAGACTGGTTGTAAGGGCATTTTTGGATTTCTCTCTTGAGTCATGCTAGTTTGGCAAGTGTGGCAGGATCTCACGTGCTCGCCGGTATATTTAAATATCATAGGCCAAAAATACCCTGCCCTCAGGATTTGGTGAGTTGTGACCTCCTCTGATCCATGTCTCATTCTGTATTTGTCATGAAAGTCCACCAATATTAGTTTTTCCTCCATTCTATCCAAACACCTTAGGTACAGACCCTCGTAATTGAATTTGTAGAGTTGTCCACTCTTTAGCATGTAAGAGCTGCTTTTGATCTTTAAAGCTCTTCTCTCGGAACTATTCATTTCTTCAAGGCACCAATTTTGCAACAGATAATACACTATGTCCTGGTACCACACATCCATGACCATGCCTTGGTTGGTGTATGTTTGGCAGACTAGACCTTCTTCACACTCAAAGATCAGCTTCGTCAGGCCCTGGCCCCTTACCAACTTCATGGGCTGGATTTCTAGGTCAAAATCTTGGAGAATTTCCATCCATTTTCCTCTCTATTCTCCCAACTCATTCTGCATCAGGAGGGATTTTACCACCGCATCTGGAACTATCTCGATGAATTTACTCCTTAAAATACAATGCCTGAACTTCTTCACTTCCTGGATGAGAGAAAATGATTATTTATCTAGGTTTTGGTATATGAGCTCAGCATCTTTGAAAGGGAAACTCATAAAGGTGATGGGTCTTTCATCTTCACTATTCTTTTTCTGCATGAGAATGCCTGCGCATGAGTGTTCTGATGTGAAAGAGTAGACCTTGAAAGGGATGGTGTAGTCAGGACTGGCTAGGACTAGTGCCATGGCAATGGTAGTCTTAATCTCTTCAAAATAATTCTTGGCTAGGAGGGACCATTCAATCTTGGTGTCTTTCTTGAGCATGTCGTTC
This sequence comes from Thuja plicata, assembly GCA_018584345.1. Lineage (NCBI taxonomy): Eukaryota > Viridiplantae > Streptophyta > Pinopsida > Cupressales > Cupressaceae > Thuja > Thuja plicata. Next base: position 2,060,870 of record MU225677.1, on the reverse strand, counting down.
AATGGTTTCACTATTTCTGTGAAGACACTAATGAATTTTCTGACGAAGTTGATCTTTCCAAAGAAAGATTTTAGTTCCTTGTGGCTATGAGGTGGTGTCAATTTTAGGATCGCCTCCACCCTTTCATAGTTAATGGATATCCTCTTTTTGGAAATGATATGACCCAAGAGCTTTCCTTCAGTTACCTCGAACATGCATTTCTTGGGGTTGAGGGAGATCCCAAATTCTCTACACCTTTGGAGGCATTTTCTGAGGTCACTTATGTGGTCGGCTCTTAGTTTTGAGTAGACTGTGAGATCATCCATGTAGATGATGATGCACCTTCCAACCAATCCTTTGAATGCTATGTCCATTGCTCTCTAGAAGGTGGGTCCAACATTAATCAACCCGAAAGGCATCTGTCAATAGGTGAAAGTTCCCCATTTAGTGGTGATTGCCATTTTAATCCTGGCCTCTTCCTGTACCATCACCTGATTGTACCCAGAGTAGCCATCTAGGAATGACATCATTTGAGATCCATTAACCTTCTGCAGCACTTCATCTAGGGATGGGAGCAAATAATTATCCTTTTGAGAGGACTTGTTGAGGTTTCGGATGTCTACACACAGCCTGATTTCTCCAGTCTTCTTCCTTACAGGTACTAGGTTTGCAACCCATGTAGAATGTTAGATTGGGAAGATGATCCTAGCATCGAGCAGCTTTTGGACTTCCTTCTAGATTAAGGGCTCCATAGTGGGATTTACGGGCCTTTGTCGTTGTCTGAAAGGCTTAGAATCTGGCTTCAAAGGGATGTTGTGCACTATGAATGAGTTGTCATATGTATTTAATTCTTCATAACTCCATGCTATGACATCTTGATATTCAATGAGAAGCTGGACCATTTTCTCTTTCTCTTCCTTGGTTCCCACTTTTCCAATGTGGACTTCCCTTAGTTCTCCTTCTGTGCCCAGGTTTTAGTTGTCACATTCTTTACCATTAGGTGCTACGTCGGGGCATCTTTGTATAGAAGTCTTATCGCTATCAAAAATCCTCTCTAGTTCTACCATTCCCTTGGGTATGGCATTGGTTTTTAGGTTTATGACACTATAATCATCAGGCTCTTCAGGTTCAACTATTTCTTTACCATCCTTCTCCTTGTCGATGATCTACTTTTCAAACACGCTAGCGCACATGATAAACTCTAGGAAATGTTGATCATCTTGGAAGACCTGAAAGTTAGTGATATTGTCTGGAATGGCCAGGGCTACGACAAGTTCAACCAATAATTTCTTTAATTTGGATTTCTCCATTGGATGTAATGAGCTAGCTGAAACAGCCAACATGTCAGCAACGATGTTCTTTCTTCTCGGGATGGTTTTGATGTTGAAGGTGTCAAAGTCGTTGATCAGATCCCATGCCCTATTTCTGTAGGTTGAGAGCCTCTTATGATTGCAAGTGTGCTGGCTACGGATCTGCTTGAAAACCAATTGTGAATCTCCTTCCACCATCAATATTTTGATTCCTTTCTCATGAGCTAGGAGGAGTCCGCAAACCAGCACTTCATATTCTACAACATTATTAGTACAAAGAAATTGTAATCAATAAGCAGCATAGAAAGACTTACCCCTTGGATTTATCAATTTGATTCCTGCACTTTCTCTTTGTTTACATTTGGAACCATCAAAGCACAGTTTCCATATCTGAGGTGGTTTAGTAGGGCTAGGTATGGTTGAGCTTTTCTTAGGAAAACCCTTGGTCTATGGTTTTGGGCCTCTCTCTCCATTGCTGTCGGAAGAAGTTAACTCTCTTCTATGCTGAGCATGGCTAGGTTTGGGGAGTTTGTCATCTTCATCACCTTTATCTTCCAGTATTCCCTTGTAAGGGGGGAATGCTCCATCATCCAAGGTACTCTAGTCACTAAGCATATTTGGGGCATGGCTTCTAGAATTTGACCCATTGTCTTGATCTTGAGGCGAACTGTTTGGAAGGACTAGGCTGTCCATATCTGGTGCGGCATTGTTCCTGCCTTCTATCCGAAGTTCATCTTCTTTTGTCATCAATACCTCTGGTGGTTTATTTGGTTAGGCAATTTGAGCCAACACTTGTGATAGTGCTTCTTGAGAACTGGGGCATGTAAACTCCGAATGACTAGCCTGATGTAATCGGCAGTATCCAGGTAGCAATAAGATGTTGGGATCTTCATCTGGCCCAGATGTTGCAGGATAGCTGTTGTGCTATTAATGAAACTTTGGAAGATGTAATCACCAATCTTCAGCTCCAGGAGACCTTAGATAGGAATATGGTCTAACTCTTCACCTTCTCGAATCTGAAACATGAAAATGTCATCTAATCAATAAGTGCCCAAATCAGTTTGAGTGAACAAGACTTCATTTGGGGCATTGTATTCAGTGATCATCCTCTTCAGCTTCGACTATGCATCTATCTTTATCTGGTTATTCAAACCTCTCCAAGGTAGCCAGAGCTAGGTGAAATCTATAGAGAGCCATCCTCTTAAGCATTTAGTCCATTCAAGACTTAGCAATACCCATAAGTCTCCTGTATGTCTACTATGTGTACATCAACACGCTCTTGTATCCTGGGATCCGTGACTAGTTGAATGTGCACATCCTTAAGTACACCAATTACTTTGACCTTGGTTTTCTCCAACTATATGACCACCTGGTTTGTCATTTGGGGCACCATCCCCAACTTTTCACAAATTGATAGGGGCATAACGTTGCATGAGGCTCCTAAATCAATCAGGCAATTATGTAGGTTTTTTCCAAACATCCTTAGGCTGAGTAGGAATGGTGGGACCTCCGTCCTATCTATGAATACTGCATGGAACACCTTAGATGTGTTGACACTGGATGTAGGTATTCAGGTGTTGTTGGTTGATGGGCCAGGTTTTGAATGATCGAGGGATCTTAAAAGGGCTTCCCTTTGAGATGGGCAACCCTGCAATAGTTTGAACATAGAGATGTTCACCTTGGTTTTATTGAGTTCATCTACTGCATTGTACTTGTCATTTGGCCAGGCCATTCCTTAGTAGCCAACATATGTACTTGTCATAGGAGGTGTGGGGGCATTTGGGCCCTTTGGAGGTATGGGATTGTTACTAGCCCGAGGATCTAGTGGAGTCGATTGCTTTCTTGGAGGTAAGCCATCGGTGAGGGGCTCCTTTCTACTCTGAAGGTTATATGAGTTTCACTGATCATTTTGGAAGGCATGCACCTTTGAATATTCAGGCTCATTTTCTCTCTGAAAAGGGAACACAAACTCATCTTCTCCCATATAAGCTTCTGAGCCTCCTTCCCTTCCAGACTCATAGGAATCGAACACCGTAGCATTGAATTGCACAGGGGCCCCCTCTAGATTCTGGGTGTAGTGGTCTTGGGAGTTGTTCATATACACATTATTGTGTTGATGCTTAGTTGGAGCCCCAACAAAATTGGCCTCTGAAGCCTCATAAGTATTGGCATTGTCTCCTGAGATGCTACCATTATTTGGTCTAGTGTTCCATGGCTGATTTGGCCTTTGCTACCCAAATGATTTCTCCCATGTGTTGTTGTTTCTATATGCATTAAAACCCCTGTTTGGATTCTGATAGTATGTATTTGGACCAGCAGATGCTCATTGGTATCCACCCTAATTTTGGGGTGGGTTTAGCTTCATTCTGGTAACTTCACTAGTGATTTGTGATAAGGTATTCTTTACAACGTCTAACTTAGAACCCATGAGAGCATCAGGCTCATTTTTGGGTACAACCCTCTATTCTACGAATGCCATTTTATGAGCTTCGTAGCCTAGATAAGTAATGGGTGGAGGCCCAGTTGTACATGGCTATGCCAATATAGGATTTAGCATGGGCAAGTGGTTGGCCAAGGCTTGATTGTTCATTGAAAATGGGTGTGGGACCACAAGATTACTCATGATGGGCGCAGCCGCATAGCTTCCTTCTTGTGGGTCCATTTGCTGAGTGAAAGTGATGGCTTCATTATACACCTTTTCAATTGTATCTCTATCTGTCGGGGGAAGCCTTCTTAGAAAGATTGAGGTAAATGGGTCTAGAGCCTTTAGGTAAACTTGTATGACAACCTCATCTAGTATAGCGTAAGGAGCTTCAAACTTTTGATGCATTTTGTGAAAACAATGATTGAACATAGCAATGGGCTCTTTAGGATCTTTCCTCATGGTTATGAACTAGTGATGTGTTTCCCCTGGATCGACATATAATTTGAATTGATTGAGGAATTTGGTTTTGAAGTCATTCCATACTGAGATAGACCCTTGTGGCAAATTTAGGTACCATTTGTATACAAAATCTCCCAAAGTGTATGGGGATAGGCAACATATGATGTCTTGGTGGGCAATCTCTTTACGGTTACAAATTTCCTTGAAGGCGCAAATGTGTTCTTCCACTATCCTAGAATTTCCATATATGAATCATGTACAAAACTTCTATAGATTTTTGGGTAACTCATGGAGCTGCCCAACAAAGTTCAAAGGTGAGCTTGTTGTGTTAGCGAAAAGGCCATTAGACGAGGTTGCTACAAATGTTTATTTGGCAAGTTCTAATTTTGATTGATAGCTATGGTAGTAGTTGGGGCAGTGATGTGTAATGGCTATCCAAGAGGATCCTGAGGTGTGACAAGGAGATGAGAAGATTCACCTATTGCTTTTCCCTTGTCACTGCGAGCCCTTCGATGGTGAGTGAGTTCAAGGAATTCACCTCTTTTTGGAGATGATCTAAGCACACGCTCAAATCTCTCTAGAGAGACAGATCCAATATTATCCAGCTTTTGGGTCTTAAGGCCCTCTAAGCGCCACTTCTATTGAGTGTTGTTTTAACACAAGAAAACTTTCTAGGATCTGGACATTCAATTTCCTCTCTTGAAAGAATAACTGAGTTATTGCCAATTTTTTCCAGGGTCGGGTCGCAACCTGCTTGGTTGCTTAATTGAAGATAAATGTGATTGTTCATGAGGAGGCCTTTGCTGGTACGTTTAAGATGGCCAACTGTAAAATATTGTTAGTTCTCTTTTTTTGGTATTTTTTGTTTTAACAAGTGTGGGTATGGTAAATAACATGCAACTTTATGTTTTTTGAGATAGCATTTTTCAGAATTTCAAGATAGAATTTAAAGAGGTGAGGGTAACGAGAAATGTAGTGAATTGCAAAGAAAAGTGAAATCCTAAGGACATAAACCGCTATAAAACCCTTCCTTGCGAATTGAATGTTGGAGAGATGTGGAACAACCCATGAAGAAAGAATTAGACCCTATCACGATTCACTACTCCATAGATGCAAGCGTTTGGAGAGAAGGTATGTTTTACTCGTACGAGATATTCAAAATCTATCAAATCATGAAGCCACCAAGACATGTGCACTCACGAGATAGATTTATTGTTAATCACAAAGATAGCATCCTCCATACATTCATCACAGCAAGGTAGATAAATAGCAGTAAACTCCAACTAAAGGTAGCACAAATTCAAATCACAATAATACAAAGAGCTCTAAAAATAAAGAATTATGCAAGCATACATTCAATAAATTTGCATAGATAGTAGTAATTCACACACCATGAATGAAGCACCCAATGTATATCTTTATTGTATTAAGAAGTGGGCCCTTTACATTGCTTTTTGATTACAATATATAGATTTTTGATCTACAACTCTGATTTTCGAAGTTAGGGCATCAAAGAGTTTAAACTAGAGAACAAAGGTTAAAACTAGAACTTTACTGAAGGGAAACTACTGCTAACTGATACTATACAACTTGCATGTATTCTACAATCGATTTTCTCATGCAAAGAGGGAAAAATCTGCCAAAGAAGAGAGAGAGAAAAGAAGGTGAGTTCCTCTTGTGAACTTGGAGTCTTCTTCTTGATTTTGGTGGTCCTTCTTGGATTCTTCATCTGGAAATATCTCTAGTGGTGGGAACTAATAGGAAACCTTGAGACTTCCCAAAATGAACTCAAGTTGTCCATTAATCTGATCTGGAGTCTAACTGGAGTCTAAAAAAGTGAGCTTGCTGAAAACCCCCAGTTTTTCAGACCCCGACCTCTACCCTGAAACTTTAATGCCTTTAAAATTCCCCAAGTATTTTTCAAAACCTTAAAACTTGGAGGTTGCAAACCTTTGGCCTAATCATAGGCTGAAAGGATGAAAAACCTTGAAGAGGCTGAAAGGCTGAAATTTTTGAAGGTTGAAAGGCCAAAAAATACCCCTTGCTTTTGGGGCCCAATGGCCAAAAAATCGCAGGCCGAAAGGCTGAAAAACTCTTCCTTGGAAAAATTTTGGCCAAGTGTTGAAAATCTTGCCCTGTTTGCCCGATAATTAAACCTTGGAGCCTTATCTAGTGAAGACCTCTAGGTGAGCTTCCCGGAGCCTCTGCACTATCTCCTGCACTTCTTCAAAATTGATCTCTTTCCTTCTTATCTTAGTGACCCTTCATTCTTGCTTCTTTCTGAAGATAGTTAATTTAGAAGTGAAGAACATGATCTCATCTTTGTGCTGTAACATTCTTTGTATTTCTTGTCTCATGTGAAATAGTTGTTGTAGGGCCTCCTTGTTACTAACTCTGGCCAGAACATCCTTGAACTGTTGGACCACCTCTTTGGAAGGACGTAGGGCCTGTTTGTTCTCATCCTGATAGACATTGAGGCCAACCCCTATGAAGAAGGTATCTATATCTTTGATCCAATTTATTACCTCACCCTAATTTTCATCTATAAGGTCCTGGCATTTCTGGTAGGCATTAATTATGTTGGTCATTTGTTTAGTCCAGTTCTCAAATTTGTCCAATTCTTTGCCCTCATAGACTTTCACCAAAATTTGGAAAGATTGCTTTCGAATTATCTCCAAGTCCTGGAGAGCTGCTTTCCACTTAACCACCTCCAAAAACATACCCCCATCATCTTCCACCAGGTCAATGAGTGAATTTACTTCAACCAATATGGTCCGGTATGGCCTAAATATTGATGGAATTGCCTTTTCTCTTAATTGTTCAAAGTCATTTATCCAATCGACGCTTGCCTGGATGAAAGAGGGAGTCAAACCTGCCGAAAAGTCTAGTGTAACCCTTTTATCAAGCATTGCCTATATTGAAGCCTCTGAACAATTTGGGTCAATAGGACCCACCATCTTTTCGATGAACCCTTTTAATGCTTCATTTTGGTCCATTAAAGTTTTGATGGTTTCTTCATCTTTATTCATGAACCCCATAGCATGCTTCAGCCCTAAAGCTGCTAGGCTCTTGCTCCCTTCTCTGGTAGGTTCACCTAGATCCACCTCCCTAAATGTATAGCCTTCTAACAAGACTATTGTCTAAGCGGTGCTCGGGGGCAGGATAGTTATCTGGGCTTTCCAATGACCTCCCGTGTCCTGAGTTACATATGACATGATCCTTGTAGGTACATTGGTTTCTTCTTGGTGGAAAGCCTGTCTCACAGATGTCATACTTGTATCTTCCCCATCCAATTCATTGGTGTAGGTTCTCTTTCGAGGTTGTATTTCCTTGGTAAATGAAGTAGGTTCGGCGGATGTAGTTACAGGTTCATATGGTGCAACCTGGAGGACTGAAGTTAGGCACTGCACTTCTGGCATTATTTCATTCTTTGGTCCCTTCTCTTTCCCCCTTTCCTATTTATTCCCTCCTTTCATTCATTCCCATCTAGTATCTACATCCATTTCCCCTTCTTCTCTCTCTCCTTCTATCTCTCCTCCTTCAGTTACCACGTTACCCTCTTATTTGTCCTGGGCTTCTTCCTCAGAAGTGTCAATCGATACCTTTGACCTTAGACCGATTATGGCCTCTAGCATGGTCTGGAAAGGTGGTGTGCCTTTAGCACTCATGGCTTCCCCAGAAATTTGAGTGACACATGTTGAAGGAATTGATGTTGAGGGAACAAGTGCTGGTGTGATTGGAGTGGGAGATGAGGAGATGGTGGTAGTAGACGGAGGCAGAGTAGGCACATGATTAGGTGTTGGACTTGGTAAGGAAACCGGTGGAGTAGGTATGTGAGGTGGTAGAGAAGTTGGTGGAGTAAGTATATGAGGTGGTGGAGTGAAAAAATAACTCCCTCCATCTACACTTTCTATTGCTAAACTTTGAGTTACCACATTGTCTTGGGTTTTAGGCCCTGGAACAGCATTGGATCTTATTGGTAGAACAAAAACATCCAGCGAAGGACTAGTGAACTAGACCAGTGGTGGAGTGAGGGCTACCTGGGGTTGTATGAGTGGTGGTCCCCCAGTGTGTGTATCTTGGCCATGATATAAGAAGCCTTCAAGTCCTTCAAAATCTGAAAGCATAAATTCGTCTGATCCTAACGCATCCAAAGGATTATCCTGTTCTTTGTGATCCTCTTTATGTTTCTTAGTAGTCTCCATTTCTCTCCTCTTTTGCAACCTGGTCTTTTGGACTAGGGACTCACCTGCATCATCTTCCTCAAGCTCTTCTTGTGTAGTTTCTAATTGTAGAGATTCAGAATTTTTCTTCCCCTTATATGTTTTCTTCTCAGCGGTGGGGGAAGATTGGCCAGAGGTAGATGGGCCTTCTCCTGATTAGGGTTGTGATGACCCCACTAGTGGGTCAATCTGGCTTGTCATTTGAGTTTTCTTGGGCTTTGGATTAGATCCATATTCAACTGGTAATTCATGACCATACATGGTTCTAGGCTTTTGAGGGAGAGCTTTCTTGTACTTAGGAGCTTTTGATTTCTCCCGTCGCTATTTTTATACCTTCCTTGAGGGCTCCATCAATGTCTTTATTGGGATTAGACTCATTTTGTGTGCCTTCTTGATCCAAGCTATGGTGGTCTTTATCACATTCCTTGTACGGAAGTCTATGTCATAATTTTCATCCTTGTCCACCTCTACATTCATTATGGGCCGGTTGTAAATCTTATCTTCGATGTAAATGTCCTCTAAGACCTCTTCTAAATCACATTCCCAAACCTTTGAAGAAATAGGAACCTTCAATACCTCTTTTTCCAGAGTGAGGTTCATTCTACAATAATCCTAGATCTTGACCTCATGGTCATCTATGCAGTTTATCCAATGATCTTCCAGATGTGGCTCATGTATGTAGAATTTTCCGATGATGTGGTTGTAAGTGCCTATGGCATCAAAGCATGCTCGCACTGTCTTGTAAAACTGTAAGGGACAACCATCCCATTCAAAAGCTAGGGACTTGCAAACCTTCATGTATTGTAGTATATATGGTCCCAAAGAGATGGGAAAGTCCAAATAGTGCTTCTTCTTATGCTTTATGTGGTCGTATGCATCTGCAAGTTGCCTGGCCATCTCAAATGTGATTATCCAGTCGGATTGGTACCTAGGCATATTTTTTGGTTGTATGGTTGACCCAGCTATCCTCATGTATGTGAATGTCCTAAACTAGATAAAATAGGCCCTAATGGCCCTTACCTTAGCAGAAGATTCTTCTGACATCCTTTTGGCAAAGTCACCTTCAATAGATCAAATGGCCGCGAATATTAATGCATCATTGACTATCCTATAATCCGGGGAATCCTCGGGCATGTTTTCTCCTTTTACCAGCTATAGGTATATAAGGTGGGGCCGTGCATTTGGGTTATTTAGACTTCCCCTCTTGTTGAGGACCGGATAATCTACCTGTGTAGCTAGTAGATACACCACATAAGTGCTCATGTAGAACTTGGGGTTATGCCTCACTGCTGTCAATTTCTCCTCCAAGTTGTCACTAATAATAGTGCCCCAGTAGAATCTTGCCTTTTGTTCCCTGATCCTCTCTATCAGTAGTATCATCCAGTTCTCTAGTTGAGTGGATTGTGGCAACCCATACACCCAGCTTATCATTGTTATAGCTGTCTAGATGTCATTTTTCATGTAGCCTCTTTGGAGGTCTATCTTGTCCAATTTTTTCTTGGGAAGTAGTTGCTTGAGGTATTATTTATTCATCATTTTGTGTATAGCTTGCTCCCTATTGCCAAACCACTTGGTCCCCTTTTAAATGTAGAATTCATAGAACTTGTCTATGCCTTTGTGGACGTGAAAGACATCCTCATTGAAATCTGGCCTAATGTCCAATACAACCTGATCTTCTGAGTTTACTACCACATTTTTGTCTGAATCATAGCGATGAGCTAGGGTGATGATCAATTCTGAAGATGAAACAACGACTGGGTGTGCGGCTGCATTTAATAGCCCGGATAGGACTAATGAAGTGCAATCCTTAGATCTGTTTGTGGGTTGGAAGAACTGAGTAAGGAATTCATTCCAATCCACATTCCCAATGTTGGTGTCTGTTATCTCACTGTGCTTGTTTCCCACTTTTGAGCTAGGGGGTTCCCCTTGTATCGATACTTCATTGGGGAGGCTATCTTTGGTTTAGTCATTCCTGCAAGAAAAAACAAATATCAGTTGTTTATTGAATAGAAAAATAAACAATTTAAACTATGAGAGTAAGCAAAGAGGGATGAATAAACATCTAAGTTTAATTTTTTGCACTTTCAGGGTTTTGATCACCAAAAATTGGTTCGGAGGCCGAAAAGTCTGAAAGTGCGAAAAGATCTATTGGAAGGACAAAGTCTGTCGGGACTTTCGGGGTTTTGGACACCAAAAATGAGAGGTGATTTCTCAGGAACACTGAATCTTTTGAACATGGTGAAGAACATGAAAAGCCTAATCGGAGGTTTTGCTTTTAGATTTTAGACATTTTGGTCTTTCAGACTTTTCAGATGTTTGAAAGGCCAAAATGTCTGAAATGGTACTGGGCGAGGGCTTGAAGATCCATTTTTTGCCTTTTAGAGGTTGAAAACCTGTGGCAAGGGTCGTGACTGACAAAATGTGAAACCCTAAACCTAAGATGAACCAATGCAAGAAAACCCTAGGGCCAAAAAGGAGGGACATCCCTGTCATCGCACGTAGGGACAAAGGCCTGACACGATAGAGAAACGAAGTGCCCTAGGCTGGACAAGCACTAGATGCACCAAAAAGACTCTAGACCTAGACCCAAAAACACAAAGTGAGGAAGAGTGAGGAGAGCCTACCTCAAATGAACAAGCAGAGGGAGGACAACCAGGTGGCTCAGAAGTGGAAATGGTCGGTGAGGAGAGACAGACAGGATCGCAGGTGGGACCATACACACAAAAAAAATGCAAAGTGATTTAGAAACAAAGGCTCTTCCTATTTATAACCCGCGGGCTAACGTCAGCAGCTTCGGAACTTTCAGACCCTGGAAGGCTGAAAATGTCGAAGTAGAGCCAAGCCTTCAGCCTTTCAGTTTTTTCAGAGGCCAAAAGGACCAAAAGGTTTGGTCTTCGGCCTTTCGACCATTTCAACATTTTGGGGGACCTAAGTCCTCCAAAAGGCCAAAAGGGTCGAAAGGCCAAAAAAGGGTTTCTTCCTTCCTCTCACTTGGTTTCAACAATTATTTGTGGTGGCTGACTGGATTTCTCTGAGGGGTGGACACAACAAAAGGAAAAAAGATAAAAAGAAGGGGGGTCCCTATGGTCAGAGGACCTAAAATGGGGTGTGTGTTGTGGACCCATAAAAAATATCCCCGACAAAAGGAGGAATGACCAAGGAATTTCTTTACCATCAACACTCTTCTAGAAAGTAGCTTTGTAGTAGAATAGAATGAAGAGGCGGTGGAGTCGACGATTCTTCAATGACCTCCAATTTGAGGTTCTTTTGTTAGTTCCCCTATGTGTGGCCATGTGTGTTCATTTCTTGACCTTTGGTAGTGATAACCAAGGAACTTTCCAACTATACCCAACCTTTTCCAAATAAACCAGGGCCTCCCAGAAAGAGCTTTGCTGCCAGTCAGGCGTTCATAGCCTCGATAAAGTTTTCCCTGAGTCCCAAGTATAACCTTGCTCTACTGCCAGCCGGGCATTCATAGCCTCAGTAGAGGTTGTTGTCATCACCCAAGTCCATTCTGCTTTATAGGCTATAACTTTCTTTGTGAGAGCTCCGTCTTTTGACAAATCATTTTGTTTCTTCTATTTGCTTGGAGATGTATAGACCCTTGGATGTTAGTGTGTTCCATACATTCAGGTCCGTAACCTCTTTTCTTCTTCTTCTTTTCTCTAGTCTGAGCAATGATTAAGCGGTGTTTCCTAGACTTTTCACTCATGACCTCTTTGGGGCACTTTTCTTTAGAGTTTTTCTTTTTCTTTTCCTTTTGGCTCTTCTTTCTTTTGTTATTACCTTCACAATTCAGTTCAGAATTGGGTTCTGGGATTGGTGGGTACCCAAACCTATGCACTCAGGCTGGCTACAACTGACAAAATTCCCTATAAACCAATGCCCTCAGGTGTTGTGCCTTAATGTGTCTTGTGATCGGGATGACCAAAATTCAAACTCCTTCTTGTCTGTCAATGATAATCATCACTACTTTTTCTTTTGGGAAGGTTCTCTTATGCTGCATGTATCGTTGGAGAAATTTGAGTAAGAAATACCTCTTCTCCTCTTGTGGAACACCTTGGACTAGATCCAAAACACACTGACGCAAAATGACAACAACACAATCCCCGAAAAAAAAAAGAACAAACACAAGCAGAAGAAATGACTGGCGGTGAGGACAACAAAGGAAAAAATGTAAAAGTGACTATGGTACAAGGGACGGAAGATAGTCCCACTTAGGATCCAAAGTAATGTTTGAGGAATTTCCCATTGACTGGAAATGGGCTTAACTCTCCATCCAATGTGTTGACCCTAAAAGTGTTCTCCCCCAGGATCTCTGATATTTGGTAAGGGCCTGTCTACAGTCTTTGGAACTTGGTGTGGCTGCCTGGCTTTTCTTTTGCCTTATCCCACAGGAGGACAAGGTCAGAGATCCTAAAGGTTTTGATGGTAGCTCTCTTGTTGAACCACCTTTTGACTATAGCTTGATGCTTTGATACATGTTCCAGGGCCAAAGTTTGTTTCTCCTCTAGTTTCAGGAGATTCATGAGTTTGACCTATACCAAATCTTCCTCCCCTACATATTGGTCCATAAATCTCAGAATTGGGATCTTCAGGTTCATAGGAAAGACCAGTTGAAAGCCATAGACAAGTTGGTATGGAGATGTCCCAAGGATGTTTTTGATCCTTACGCAGTCAGTCCATAAAGCATATTTTAGCTGCGTGTGCCAGTCCCTGGGGTTGTCATCTAGGAGGTGTTTGATCACTGTTGTCAGATTTTTATTTGTAGACTCTGCTACGCCATTGCCTTGTGGATAGTAATTTGAAGAGAATTTGAGGATTACCTAGTTTTCGAAGGCCCATTGTGTGAGTGAGGCCGAAGAGAAAGAGGGGGCATTGTCACATACCAGATAGAATGGCATCCCAAACCTAGTTATGATGCATTCCTCCATAAATTTGGTCATGACCTTAGTGGTACAATTCTTCAATGCTTGCACCTCCATCCAGTGTGTGCAATAGTCAGTAGCTGTTAAGATAAACTTATGTCCCGTAGATGAAGGGGGGTTAATCACTCCAACAAAATCCAAGCCCCATTGGGAAAAACAGTGTACCTCATAGACTGGTTGTAAGGGCATTGCTGTATTTATCTCTCGAGTTGTGCTAGTTTGGCAAGTGTGGCAGGATCTCACATGCTCGCTGGTATATTTAAATATCGTAGGCCAAAAATACCCTGCCCTTAGGATTTGGTGAGCCGTGGCCTCCACCGATCCATGTCCCATTCTATATTTGTTATGAAACTCCACCAGTATTAGTTTTTCCTCCATTCTATCTAAACACCTTAGGTACAAACCCTCATAATTGCATTTGTAGAGTTTTCCACTCTTTAGCATTTAAGAGCTACTTTTGATCTTTAAAGCTCTTCTCTGGGAACTGTTCATTACTTCAAGGTAGCGATTCTGCAACAGATAATACACTATGTCCTGGTACCACACATCTGTGACCACACCTTGGTCAGTGTATGTTTAGCAGACTAGACCTTCTTCACACTTAGAGATCAGCTTCATCAGGCCCTGGCCCCTTACCAACTTTATCAGCTGGATTTCTAGGTCAAACTCTTGGAGAATGTCCATCCATTTTCCTCTCCATTCTCCCAACTCATTTTGCATCAGGAGGGATTTAACCACTGTGTCTAGAACTATCCTGATGACTTTACTCCTTAAGATATAATGCTTAAACTTCTTCACCACCTGGATGAGAGAAAATGATTGTTTATCTAGGTTTGGGTATCTAAGCTCAGCATCTTTGAAAGGGAAACTCATAAAGGCGATGGGTCTTTCATCTTCACTATTCTTTTTTTGTGTGAGAATGCCTGCGCATGAGTGTTCTAATGTGAAAAAGTAGACCTTGAAAGGAATGGTGTAGTCAGGATTGGCTAGGAATGGTGCCATGGCAATGGAAATATTAATCTCTTCAAAAGAATTCTTGGCTAGGAGGGCCCATTCAATCTTGGTGTCTTTCTTGAGCATGTCGTTCAATGGTTTCACTATTTCTGCGAAGCCACAGATGAATTTTCTGACGAAGTTGATCTTTCCAAAGAAAGATTTTAGTTCCTTGTGACTATGAGGTGGTGTCAATTTTAGGATCACCTCCACCCTTTCAGGGTCAATGGATATCCCCTTTTTGAAAATGATATGCCCCAAGAGCTTTCCTTCAGTTACTCTGAACACACATTTCTTGGGGTTGAGGGAGATCTCAAATTCTCTGCACCTTTGGAGGCATTTTCTGAGGTCGCTTATGTGGTCAGCTCTTAGTTTTAAGTAGACTATGAGATCATCCATGTAGATGATGATGCACCTTCCAACCAATCCTTTGAATTCTATGTCCATTTCTCTCTAGAAGGTGGCTCCAGCATTAATCAGCTCGAAAGGCATCCGTCGATAGGCGAAAGTTCCCCATTTAGTGGTGAATGTCATTTTCAGCCTGTCATCTTCCTGTACCATAACCTAATTGTACCTAGAGTATCCATCTTGGAATGACATCATTTGAGATCTATTAACCTTCTACAACACTTTGTATAGGGATGGGCGCAGATAATTATCTTTTGAGAGGACTTGTTGAGGTTCTGGTAGTCTACACAGCCTAATTTCTCCAGTCTTATTCCTTACAAGTACTAGGTTAGAAACCCATGTAAAATGTCAGATTGGGAAGATGATCCTGGTGTCAAGTAGCTTTTGGAATTCCTTCTGGATTAAGGGCTCCATATTGGGATTTATGGGCCTTTTTTTTTGTCTAAAAAGCTTAGAATCTAGCTTCAAAGGGATGTTGTGCACTATGACTGAGGTGTCATATGTCTTTTATTCTTCATAATTCCATGCTATGACATCTTGATATTAAATGAGAAGCTGGACCATTTTCTCCTTCTCTTCCCTGGTTCCCACTTTTCTAATGTGGACTTCCCTTGGTTCTCCTTCCATGCCCAGGTTGTAGGTGTCACATTCTTTACCATTAGGTGTTACGTCAGGGCATCTTTGTATAGCAGTCTTATCGCTATCAAAACTCCTCTCTAGTTCTACCATTCCCTTGGGTATGGAATTGGTTTTTAATTTTATGATGCCATAATCATCAGGCTCTTCAGGTTCAACTATTTCTTTACCATCCTTCTCCTTGTCGATGATCTTCTTTTTGAACATGCCAGTGCACATGATAAACTCTAATATGTTGATCATCTTGGAAGACCTGAAAGTTAGTGATATTGTCTAGAATGGTCAGGGCTATGACAAGTTCAACTGAGAATTTCTTTAGTCTAGATTTCTCCATTGGATGTAATGAGCTAGCTAAAATAGCCAACACATCAGCAATGATGTTCTCTCTTCTTGGGATGGTTTTGATTTTGAAGGCATCAAAGTCATTGATCAGATCCCATGCCCTATTTCTGTAGGCTGAGAGCCTCTTATCATTGCAAGTGTACTGGCTACAGATCTAATTGAAAACCAATTGTGAATCTCCTTCCACCGTCAAGATTTTGATTCCTTTCTCGTGAGCTAGGAGGAGTCCACAAACCAGCACTTTGTATTCTGCAACATTATTAGTACAAAGAAACTGTAATCTATAAGGAGCATAGAAAGAATTACCCCTTGGATTTATCAATTTGATTCCCGCACCTGCTCCTTGTCTACATTTGGAACCATCGAAGCACAGTTTCCATATCTGAGGTAGTTTAGTATG
Source organism: Thuja plicata (assembly GCA_018584345.1). Classification (NCBI taxonomy): domain Eukaryota; kingdom Viridiplantae; phylum Streptophyta; class Pinopsida; order Cupressales; family Cupressaceae; genus Thuja; species Thuja plicata. Next base: position 2,044,767 of record MU225677.1, on the reverse strand, counting down.
GCTAGGTATGGTTGAGTTTTTCTTAGGAAAACCCTTAGTCTTTTGTTTTGGGCCTCTCTCTCCATTGCTGTCGAAAGAAGTTAACTCTCTTGTATGCTGAGCATGCCTAGGTTTGGGGAGTTTTTCATCTTCATCGCCTTTATCTTCCAGTATTCCCTTGTAAGGGGGGCATGCTTCATCATTCGAGGTACTCCAGTTATTAAGCATATTCAGGGCATGGCTTCTAGAATTTGACCCACCATCTTCATCTTGAGGCAAACTGTTTGCAAGGACTAGGTTGTCCATGTCTTGTGCGGTGTTGTTCTTGCCTTCTATCCCAAGTTCATCTTATTTTGTCGTCAGTACCTCTGGTGGTTTATTTGGTTGGGCAATTTGAGCCAACACTTGTGATAGTGCTTCTTGAGAACTGGGGAATGTAAACTTAGAATGACTAGCCTGATGTAATCAGCAATAGCCAGGTAGCAATAAGATGTTGGGATCTGCATCTCGCCCAGATGCCGCAGGCTAGCTGTTGTTCTATTAATGAAACTTTGGAAGATGTCATCACCAATATTTAGCTCTAGGAGACCTTGGACGAGACTATGGTATGACTCTTCACCTTCTCAGATCTGAAACATGAAAACATCATCTACTCGATAAGTGCCCAAATTGGTTTGAGTGAACAAGACTTCATTCGGGGCATTGTATTCAGTGATCATCCTCTTCAGCTTCAGCTCTACATCTATCTTGATCTGGTTATTCAAACCTCTCCAAGGTAGCCAGAGCTGGGTGAAATCTTTAGAGAGCCATCCTCTTAAGAATTTAGTCCATTCTTGACTTAGCAACATCCCATAAGTCTCAGGTATGTCTACTACGTGTACATCAAAGCACTCTTGTATCCTAGGATCCGTGACTAGTTGAATGTGCACATCTTTAAGTACACCAATTACTTTGACCTTGGTTTTGTCCAACTATATGACCACCTAGTTTTTTATTTGGGGCACCATCCCCAACTTCTGGCAAATTGATAGGGGCATAACGTTGCATGAGGCTTATGAATCAATCAGGCAATTATGTAGGTTTTTTCCAAACATCCGTAGGCTGAGTAGGAATGGTGGGACCTTCATCCTATCTGTGAATACTATGGGGAACTCCTCAGATGTGTTGACACTAGACATAGGCGTCTGGGTGCCATTGGTTGATGGGCTAGGTTTTGAATGATCTTGGGATCTTAAAAGCGCTTCCCTTTGAGATGGGCAACCCTGCAATAGTTTGAACATAGAGATGTTTGCCATGGTTTTCTTGAGTTCATCTATTGCATTGTACTTGTCATTTGACCAGGCCGTTCCTCGGTAGCCAGCATATGTACTTTTCATAGGAGGTGTGGGGGCATTTGGGCCCTTTGGAGGTATGGGATTGTTACTAGCCCGAGGATCTCGTGGAGTCGGTTGCTTTCTTGGAGGTAAGCCATCGGTGAGGGGCTCCTTTCTACTCTGAAGGTTATATGAGTTTCGCTAATCATTTTGGAAGGCGTGCACCTCAAAATATTCAGGCTCATTTTCTCTCTAAAAAGGGAACACAAACTCATCTTCTCCCATATAATCTTCTAAGCCTCCTTCCCTTCTAGACTCATAGGAATTGATCACCATAGCATTGAATTGCACCAGGGCCCTCTCTGGATTCTGGGTGTAGTGATCTTGGGAGTTTCTCATATACCCATTATTGTCTTATTGGTTAGTTGGAGCCCTGACAAAATTGGCCTCTAAAGCCTCATAAGTATTGGCATCATCTACTTGGATGCTGCCATTATTTGGTCTAGTGTTCCATGGCTGATTTGGCCTTTGCTGCCCAAATGATTTCTCCTATGTGTTGTTGTTGTTGTATGCATTAAAACCCCTATTTGGATTCTGAGAGTATGTATTTGGACCAGCAAACGCTTGTTGGTATCCACCCTAATTTTGTGGTGGGTTTAGCTTCATTCTAGTAACTTTTCTAGTGAGTTGTGATAAGGTCTTCTTTATGGCGTCTAACTTAGAACCCATGAGAGCATCGGGCTCATTTTTGGGTACAACCCTCTGTTCTATGAATGCCATTTTATGAGCTTCATAGCCTGGATAAGTAATGGGTGGAGGCATGGTTGTACATGGTTGTGCCAGTATAGGATTTAGCATGGGCAAGTGGTTGGCCAAGGCTTGATTGTTCACTGAAAATGGGTGTGGGACCACAAGGTTACTCATGATGGGTGCAGCTGCATAGCTTCCTTCTTGTGGGTCCATTTGCTGAGTGAAAGTAATGGATTCATTATACAACTTTTCAATTGTATCTCTATGTACCGGGGGAAGCCTTCTTAGAAAGATTGAGGTAAATGGGTCTAGAGCCTTTAGGTAAACTTGTATGACAGCCTCATCTGGTATAGTGTAAGGAGCTTCCAACTTTTGATGCATTTTGTGAAAACGATGATTGAACATAGCAATGGTCTCTTTAGGATCTTTCCTCGTGGTTATGAACTGGTGATGTGTTGCCGCCAGATTGACGTATAAATTGAATTGATTGAGGAATTTGGTTTTGAAGTCATTCCATACTAAGATAGACCCTTGTGGCAAATTTAGGTACTAGTTGTATGCAAAATCTCCCAAAGTGTATGGGAATAGATGACATACGACGTCTTGGTGGGAAATCTCTTTATGGTTACAAATTTCCTTGAAGGCACGGATGTGTTCTTCTACTGTCCTAGATTCACCATATATGAATCATGTACAAAACTTCTACAGATTTTTGGGTAACTCATGGAGCTGCCCAAAAAATTTCAAAGGTGAGCTTGTTGCATTAGCGAAAAAGGCCATTGGATGAGGTTGCTACAAATGTTGATTTGGCAAGTGCTGATTTTGATTGATAGCTACAGTAGTAGTTGGGGCAGCGATGTGTAATGGCTATCCAAGAGGATCCTGAGGTGCAGCAAGGTGATGAGAAGATTCACCTTTTTCTTTTCCCTTGTCACTGTGAGCCCTTTGGTGGTGAGTGAGTTTGAGGAACTCGCCTCTTTTCGAAGATGATTTAAGCACACGCTCGAATCTCTCTAGAGAGAAAGATCCAATATTATCCAGATTTTGGGTCTTGAGGCCCTCCTTCTAGCGCCACTTCTATTGAGTGTTGTTGTAACACAAGCCAACTTGCTAGGATCTCAAGATTTGATTTCCTCTCTTGAAAGAATAACTGAGTTATTCCCAAGGTTCTCTGGGGTTGGGTCCCAACCTGCTTGGTTACTCAGTTGAAGATAAATGTGATTGTTCACAAGGAGGCCTTTAATGGTACGTTCAAGATAGCCAATTATAAAATATTTTTAGTTCTCTTTTTTTGGTATTTTCTATTTTAACAAGTGTGGGTATGGTAAATAACATGCAACTTTATGTTTTTTGAGATAGCATTTTTCATAATTTCAAGATAGAATTTAAAGAGGTGAGGGTAATGAAAAATGTAGTGAATTGCAAAGAAAAGTGAAATCCTAAGGACATAAACCACTATAAAACCCTTCCTTGCAAATTGAATGTTGGAGAGATGTGGAACAACCCACAAAGCATGAATCAGACCCCGTCACAATTCACTACTCCACAGATGCAAGCATTTGGAGAGAAGGTATGTTTTACTCGTACGAGATATTCAAAATCTATCAAATCGTGAAGACACCAAGATGTGTGCACTCATGAGATAGATTTATCTTTATGCCCAAAGATAGCATCCTCCACACATTAGTCACAGCAAGGTAGATAAACAGAAACAAACTCCAACTAAAGGTAGCACGAATTTGAAACACAATAATACAAAGAGCTCTCTGAAAATAAAGAATTATGCAAGCATACATTCAATAAATTTGCATAGATAGTAGTAATTGACACACCATGAATGAAGCACCCAATTTATATCTTTATTGTATTAAGAATTCAGCCCTTTACATTGCTTTTTGATTACAATATATAGAGTTTTGATCTACAACTCTGATTTTTGGAGTTAGGGCATCAGCGAGTTTAAAATAGAGAACAAAGGTTAAAAATAGAACTTTACTGAAGGGAAACTACTGCTAACTGATACTATACAATTTTCATGGATTCTTAAATCCATTTACAATCCATTTTCTCATGCAAAGAGGGCAAAATCTGCCAAAGAAGAGAGAGAGAAAAGGTGAGTTCCTCTTGTGAACTAGGAGTCTTCTTCTTGATTTCGGTGGTATTTCTTGGATTCTTCATCTAGAACTATCTCTGGCAGTGGGAACTGATAGGAAACCTTGAGACTTCCCAAAATAAACTCAAGTTTTCCATTAATCTAATCTAGAGTCTAACTGGTGTCTAAAAAAGTGACCTCGCTGAAAATCCCCAAATTTTCAGACCCCGACCTCTACCCCAAAACTTTAATGCCTTTAAAATTCCCCAAGTATTTCTCAAAACCTTAAAACTTGGAGGTTCCAAAACTTTGGAATTGTCGTAGGCCAAAAGGCCAAAAAATACCCCTTTCTTTTGGGGCTGAATGGCCAAAAAATCGGAGGCCGAAAGGCCAAAAAACTCTTCCTTGGCAGAATTTTGGCCAAGTGTTGAAAATCTTGCCCTGTTTTCCCGGTAATTGAACCTTGGAGCCTTATCTAGTGAAGACCTCTAGGTGAGCTACCCGGAGCCTCTGCACTATCTCCTGGTCTTCTTCAAAATTGATCTCTTTCCTTCTTATCTTAGTGACCCTTCGTTCTTGCTTCTTTCTGAAGATAGTCAATTCAGAAGCGAAGAACATGATCTCTTCTTCGTGCTGTAAGATTATTTGTATTTCTTCTTTCATGTGAAATAGTTGCTGCAGGGCCTCCTTGGTACTAACTCTGGCCAAAACATCCTTGAACTATTGGACCACCTCTTTGGAAGGACGAAGGGCTTGTTTGTTCTCATCCCGATAGATGTTGAGGCTGACCCCTATGAAGAAGGTATCTATATCTTTGATCCATTTTATTACCTCCTCCCACTTTTCATCTATAAGGGCCTGGAATTTCTGGAAGGCCTTAATTATTTTGGTCATTTGTTCAGTCCAGGTCTTAAATTTGTCCAATTCTTTTCCCTCATAGACTTTCACCAAAATTTAGAAATGTTGCTTTTGAATTATCTCCAAGTCCTGGAGAGCTGCTTGCCACTTAACCACCTTTAAATCCATACCCCCATCATCTTCCACCAGGTCAATGAGTGAATTTACTTCAATCAATATGGTCTGGTATGGCCTAAATATCGATGGAATTGCCTTCTCTCCAAATTGTTCAAAGTCATTTATCCAATCGGCGCTTGCCTGGATGAAAGAGGGAGTCAAACCTACCGACAAGTCTGGCGTAGCCCTTTTATCAAGCATGGCTTGTAGTGAAGCCTCTAAACAATTTGGGTCAATAAGACCCACCATCGTTTTGATGAACCCTTTTAATGCTTCATTTTGGTCTGTTAAAGTTTTTATGGTTTCTTCATCTTTATTCATGAACCCTAGAGCATGCTTCAGCCCTAAAGCTACTAGGGTCTTACTCCCTTCTCTGGTAGGTAACCCTAGATCCACCTCCCTTAATGTATATCCTTCTAACAAGACTATTTTCTGAGCATTTCTCGAGGGTGGGATAGTTATCTGGGCTTTCCAATGACCTCCTATGTCCTGAGTTACATATGACATGATCCTTGCAGGTGCATTGGTTTCTGCCTCATGGAAAGCCTGTCTTTTAGATGTCATACTTGTATCTTCCCCATCCAATTCATTGGTTTAGGTTCTCTTCTGAGGTTGTATTTCCTTGGTAAACCATGTAGGTTTGCTGGATGTAGTTACAGGTTCATATGGTGCAACCTGGAGGACTGAAGTTAGGCACTGCACCTCTGGCCTTATTTCTTTCTTGGCTCCCTTCTCTTTCCCCCTTTCATTTTCGTTCCCTCCTTCTTTCATTATTTCCCCTCTAGTATCTACATCCATTTCACCTTCTTCTCTCTCTCCTTCTACCTATCCTCATTTAGTTACCACGTTACCCTCTTCTTTGTCCTGGGCTTCTTCCTCGGAACTGTCAATCGATACCTTTGACCTTAGACCGGTTATGGCCGCTAGTGTGGTTTGGAAATGTGGTGTGCCTTTAGCACTCATAGCTTCCCCAAAAATTTGAGTGGCACATGTTTGAGGGATTGATGTTGAGGGAACAAGTGCTGGTGTGATTGGAGTGGGAGATGAGGAGATGGTGGTAGTAGATATAGGTAGAGTTGGTGCAGGATTAGGTTTTGGAGTTGGTAAGGAAACTGGTGGAGTAGGTATGTGAGGTGGTAGAGAAGTTGGTGGAGTAAGTATATGAGGTGGTGGAGTGAAAACATAACTCCCTCTTGCTACACTGTCTGTTGCTAAACTTTGAGTTACCCCACTGTCTTGGGTTTTAGGCCCTGGACCAGCATTGGAGCTTATTGGTAGAATAGAAACATCCACTAAAGGACTAGTGAACTAGACCGATGGTGGAGTGAGGGATACCTAGGGTTGTATGAGTGGTGGTCCCCTAGTGTGTGTATCTTGGCCATGATCTGAGAAGCCTTCAAGTCCTTCAAAATCTGAAACCATAAATTCATCCGATCCTAATGCATCCAAAGGATTATCCTGTTCTTTGGGATCCTCTTTATGTTTCTTAGTAGTCTCCTTTTCTCTCCTCTTTTGCAACCTGGTCTTCTAGACTAGGGGCTCACCTGCATCCTCTTCCTAAAAATCTTCTTATACAGTTTCTAACTGTAGAGATTCAGAACTATTCTTCCTCTTATATGTTTTCTTCTCAGTGGTGGGGGAAGATTGGCTAGAGGTAGATGGGCCTTGTCCTGATTGGGGTTGTGATGACCCCGCTAGTGGGTCAATCTAGCCTATCATTCTAGTTTTCTTGGGCCTTGAATTAGAGCCATATACAACTGTTCATTCATGACCATACACGGTTCTAGGATTCTGAGGGGGAGCTTTCTTGTACTTAGGAACTGTTGATTTCTCCCCTCGCTATTTTTCTACCTTCCTTGAGGGTTCCATCAATGTCTTTACCGAGATTGGACTCATTTTGTGTGGCTTCTTGATCCAAGCTATGGTGGTCATTATCACATGCCTTGCACAGAAGTCTATGTCATAATTTTCATCCTTGTCCACCTCTACATTCATGATGGGCCGGTCATATATCTTATCTTTGATGTAAATGTCCTCTTAGACCTCTTCTAAATCACATTCCCAGACCTTTGAAGAAATAGGAACCTTCAATACCTCTTTTTCTAGAGCAAGGTTCATTATGCAATAATCCCAGATCCTGACCTCATTATCATCTATGCAGTTTATCTAATGATCTTCCAGATGTGGCTCATGTATGTAGAATTTGCCGATGATGTGGCTGTAAGTGCCTATGGGATCAAAGCGGGCTCACACTGTCTTGTAAAAATGTAAGGGACAACCATCCCATTCAAAAGATAGGGACTTGAAAACCTTCATGTCTTGTAGTGTATATGGTCCCAAAGAGATGGGAAAGTCCCAACAGTGCTTCTTCTTATGATTTATGTGCTTGTATGCATCTACAAGCTGCGTGGCCATCTCCAATGTGATTATCTAGTCGGATGGGTACCTAGGCAGCTATTTTGGTTGTATGGTTGACCCGGCTATCTTGATGTATGTGAATGTCCTAAACTTGATAAAATAGGCCCTAATGGCCCTTACCTTAGTAGAAGCTTCTTCTAACATCCTTTTGGCAAATTCACCTTCAATAGATCAGATGACCATGAATATGAACGCATCGTTGACTATCCTGTAATCTGGAGAATCCTCAGGCATGTTTGCTCCTTTTACCAGCTATGGGTATACAAGGTGGGGCCATGCATTTGGGTCATTTAGACTTCCCCTCTTGGTGAGGCCTGGATAATGTGCTTGTGCAGCTAGTAGATACACCACATAAGTGCTCATGTAGAACTTGGGGTTATGCCTCACTACTGTCAATTTCTCATCCAAGTTGTCACTAATAATAGTGCCCCAGTCAAATCTTGCCTTTCGTTCCCTGATCCTCTCTATTAGTAGTATCATCCAGTGCTCTTATTGAGTGGATTGTGGCAACCCATACACCCAGCTTATCATTGTTATAGCTACCTGGATGTCATCTTTCATGTAGCCTCTTCGGAGGTCTATCTTGTCCAATTTGTTATTGGGAAGCGGTTGCTCGAGGTATTCTTTATTCATCATTTCGTGTATAGCTTTCTTCCTGTTGCCAAACCACTTGGTCCCCTTTTCAATGTAGAAGTCATAGAACTTGTCTATGCCCTTGTGGACATGAAAGACATCCTCAATGACATCCAGCCTAATGTCCAATACAACCTGATCTTCTGAGTTTACTACCACCCTTTTGTTTGAATCATAGTGATGAGCTAGGGTGATGATCAATTTTGAAGATGAAATGATGACTACGTGTGTGGCTATATTTACTAGCCCGGATAGGACTAATGAAGTGCAATCCTTGGATCTATTTGTGGGTTGGGGGCACTGAGTCAGGAATTTATTCCAATCCACATTCCGATGTTGGTGTCTGTTATCTCACTGTGCTTGTTTCCCACTTTTGAGCTGGGGGGTTCCCCCTGTATCGATACTTCATTGGGGAGGCTATCTTTGGTTCAGTCATTCCTGGAAGAAAAGACAAATATCGGTATTTTATTGAATAGAAGAAAAATAATTTAAACTATGAAAGTAAGAAAAGAGAGATGAATAAACAACTAAGTGTAATTTTTCGCACTTTCGGGGTTTCGATCACCGAAAATTGGTTTGGAGGTTGAAAAGTTTGAAAGTGTGAAAATATCTGTTGGAAGGACAAAGTCTATCAGGAATTTTGGGGTTTCAGACACCGAAAATTGAGAGGTGCTTGCTCAGGAATGTCGAATTGTTTGAACATGGTGAGGAACTCAGAAAGCTTGATCGGAGGTTTTTCTTTCAGATTTTTAGACTTTTCAGTCTTTCAGACCTTTCAGATGTCTGAAAGGCTGAAATGTCTAAAACGGTACTTGGCAAGGGCTTGAAGATCCATTTTCTGCCTTTCAGAGGCCAAAAACCTATGGCAAGGGCCGCGACTGACAAAACATGAAACCCTAAACCTAAGACAAACTAATGCAAGAAAACCCTAGGGCCAAAAAGGAGGGATGTCCCTGTCAATGCGCGAAGGGACAAAGGCCCGACGCGACAGAGAAATGAAGTGCCCTAGGCTTGAAAAGCACTAGGCACACTAAAAAGACCCTAGACCTAGACCCGAAAACACAAATTAAGGAAGAGTGAGGAGAGCCTACCTTGAATGAATGAGTAGAGGGAGGACAACTAGGTGGCTCAAAAGTGGAAGCGGTCGGTGAGGAGAGACAGACGGGATCACGGGTGGGAGCACACACACAAAAAAAATGCAAATTGATTTAGAAATGAAGGCTCTTCCTATTTATAACCCGTGGGCTGACATTAGTGGTTTTGGAACTTTCAGACCCTGAAAGCCCAAAAATGCTGAAGGAGAACAAGGTCTTCAGACTTTCGGTGTTTTCAGAGTCTGAAAACACCGAAAGGTCAGGTCTTCAGCCTTTCAGCCATTTCAAAATTTTGGAGGACCTAAGTCCTCCGAAAGGCCGAAAGGACTAAAAGGTTGAGTCTTCGGCCTTTCGGCCATTTTGGCATTTCAGGGGACCTAAGTCCTCTGAAAGGCTGAAAAAAGGTTTCTTCCTTCCTCCGACTTGGTTTCAACAATTATCTGTGGTGGCTGATTGGATTTCTCTAAGGGGAAGACACGACAAAAGGAAAAAAGACAAAAAGAAGGGGGGTCCCCATGGTCAGAGGACCTAAAATGGGGTGTGTGTTGTGGACCCACAACACCATCTTCATTCATCTTGTTTCTAAATACCCACTTTGTTCCAATGACATTTTTGTCACTGGGTCTAGGGACCAATTCCCATGTATCATTTTTAATTATATGATCTAATTCTTCTTTCATTGCATTCTTCCAATCAAAATCATTACAAGCATCTTCAACACTTAAAGGTTCAATCAGTGAAAGTAAACATACCTCTTCATCCATTGCTAGACCTTTTGCTTTTGATCTGGTCAAAACACTGCTGCTTTGATCTCCAATAATGTCATCTTTAGAGTGGTATCTAGATGTAAATTTTGGAACCTTAGGTGTGTCTTCTTCTTCTATAAGCTGTGATTCTTCTCTACTTGATTCAGGGTCATTGCATGAGACATCAATGCAATCAAACATTTCTTCAATAACAATATCTTTTCTTCTAGGCCTTGGTTCATCTTCAATCATAGGTGCATATTCATAGTACCTCTCTTGAACCATAAAATTTTCATCAATCTTAACATGCATGATTTCAATTATCTTCTTTAATCTCAAATTGAAACATCTATATGCTTTTCTTTTAGTATAATAACCAAGGAAAATACCTTCATCACTTCTGGCATTAAACTTACCAACACCATCATCTCTCTTTATGTAGCACTTGCTACCAAAGATTCTGAATCACTTTATTGTAGGTACATTGCCAAACCAAAGTTCATAGAGTGTCTTATCTGTGCCTAGCCTCAATTGAGTTCTGTTGATATTATATACTGCTATGTTCACTGCATCTCTCCAATAGGTGTGTGAAAATTTTCCTTCAATCATCATAGTGCACGCTATATCAAGTATGATCCTATTCCTCCTTTCTGCAATCCCATTCTGCTGAGGGGTTCTAGGTGCACTCAACTGTCTTTTAATACCATGTTCTTCACAATAATCATAAAACTGATCAGAGGTGAACTCTCCTCCTCTATCTGATCTTAGACATTTCCATTTTAATCCCAATTCATTCTCAACCTTAGCTTTGAATATTTTAAACTTCTCAAAGGCTTCAGACTTCTCCTTTAAGAATGCAACCCACATCACCCTAGAAAAATCATCAACAAACAAAATGAAATACCTTTCACCGTAGTATGATCTTGTTTAGGTAGGACCACACAAATTTGTATGCACTAGGTCCAATTTGTTCTCAGCTGAGTTCTGCTTGCTTCTAAAGGAACTCCTTACATGCTTACCCATAATGCATTCCCTGCATATTGTGTCAACTGGTCTTGCAATACTTGGTAGGTCTCTAACTGCCTTGACAATACTGATCTTTAATATGTTATCAAAATTGATATGACATAGTCTCTTGTGCCATAGACAACTGTCATCCACCTTTGCAACAAAACAACTTACATCAAAATTGAGCTGAAAAGCATTACCTTTTGTTTTAGAGCCTGATGCAATCATGTCTCCATCCTTGTTGTTAATGATGCACTTGTTGTCTTTGAACTCCAAATGATAACCTTTGTCAAGTAGCCATCCAACACTCACAAGTTATGATGTAATCCATCAACATACAAAATATCATCTGTCTTGTTCTTTCCATCCAAAGTGATAGAACCTCTGCCTATGATAGGTTTAGGAGTGTTATCTCCAAATATAACCATACCACCTTTGTATTTGTCTAATTGAACAAATCTATCTTTTTCACCTGTCATATGATGGGAGCATCCAATATCAATGATCCAATCAGTTCTGATGTCTGCTTTGGAAATTAAGGCTAACTCTTGTTCTTCCTTTTGATCTTCAATGTCCATTTCCTCAAGCCACCTTTCCATGTCTCTAAGGGAAACGAATCCAATTTCATCTTCTCCTGAATCTTCATCAGTTACACCTTCTTCAGCATGATAACATTCCTTCTTATATCTAGGTTTGTAATCAGATCTGAACTTCTTAACTCTTGTGGGACACTTAGATGCAAAGTGACCAATCTTGTTATATGAAAAAAATTTGAATGGAAGTTGTCCTTCATATTTTCCTTTACCTTTCTTTTCTCTTCTAGCAATCATAGCAATTATTTCTTCTAGTTCTTCATCAACTTCTTCTTTCTCATTATGAATGGAGATGTGTAAGGATTTCTTACCATGGACTGAGGATTTGAAAACTATTTCACTTTTAGGTTCAATCTTCAATCTTGATATCTCAAATGTAGAGATTTTTCTGATCAAAGTCTCTCTCTTGAAGTCTTGTGAGAATTGCATGGTTTCCTCTAGAATACTTATCTTGTTTTCATAGTCTGATGTTAAAGTAGTTAGCAGCTTTTCCATTATGTCTTCTTTTGATACTTCTCCACCATTGTTTTTGATTCCAAAGACTGCTTCATTTATCCTCTAATTGTAAGCTCTAATGTTCTCTTCAGGTAACATCTCAAGGCTGTTGTATTTCTTTTTCCATGTCTTCCTACATGCATTTTTTTCTTGAATATCTCCTTCAAACATATCTTCTAAATACTTCCATATGGTATATGCTCTGTCAATTTTCTTGATCGTAAAAAATTCATTGTTAGATAAGGCGCTGATTAGGGCTTCTTTAGTAATTGCATTATTGGTAAATATATCATTTTGTTTGTTAGTAGCATCATCCTTTGCAAGGTCTTTCAGAGATGGAATTATAGCCTCTTGTGTAGCAATTTCAAAGATCTCAAAGCCAACACACTATAGATGTGTTATCATTTTGTTTTTCCAATCTAGATAATTTTCTCCATCGAACTTAGGGCTTTCTTTTCTGAAGTAAGACATCTGATCTACCTTAAGTTTTTAGGCTTCTTCTCCAAGGCACTTGGCTCTGATACCAATTGTTAGAATAGTCCCAAAGGATAACTGAGAGGGGGGGGGTGAATCAGTTATCAATAAATTTAATTATTTTTCTTCTTTAACTTTAGAATACAACAAAGTAAATGCTTAATCAGATAACACAGTACAAAACACACAATTTGATTACGGGGAAAGAAAATGGTAAAAACCCCGGTGGGAATTAGCACCCACAATGAACTATACTTGTTTATAGTAATCCCTATTAGAAGATATCTCAACCCTGTTAGGAGTTGTACTTTACAATGCAATAAGTATAGCATGACTTGGTTAAGGGTTAGACCCTGTTAGGAGTCTTTTACAAATAACCCTGTTAGGGGTGGTGGACTCACTATCCAAAAGTTCACAACTTGATGGTGAAGGCTACAACCTTCTATATAATATATATGCACTATATCTAATGATGAACTATAGAGTAGACCTGCTATCTTGATCAATTCCAGTGTATTACAATCTTTCACTTCTTCTTCACATAGACTCTTGATGAATGAACCAACTCTGATAATATTCTCTGTACATCTTTCTTCTCTTTTTGTATCATTCACACTTAGCATGTCATATTTGACCTTCTATAAGTATATTACTCAAAGTATGAGATCATGGGACCTGTAAGACAACTCTTCATAACATCCTTGTCGGATCTACTAAGCACACAAGCATTATTAAAATCGCGCAAGTATAAACTGAATAGACGCGACGCTTCACTAAGTCGGCCTCACGAAATTAACTCTAACTTTACAATCTTCCTGAAACATGTTTGGCGCCTTTAGATTAATATCATCAACTCATAAATAATCATGAATATACACACACATATATACTAAAGATAGGCACAACTCAAGAAACACATGATATATGTCGGCCCTAAATAGTTACACTTCCAAAACTGTAACTGCCAATAACAGAATTACATAACTTGACTGAAACATCATATCTGGATCTGCGTGTATGAACATAACATCATAAACATGTCAACAACATGTATCTAACCACGTAAGTCTTCATTTCATCATTATGATAAGTACATACCAAATTTATACTATGTATTATATGTTGTCATCAATGACAAACATACAATCAATCAACTGCTCAGAATCAAATCTCCAACAACCTTTACTTAATTTCCCATTATTTTTCTCTGCCTATGTAGTTACTGCAGGAGCATATCTTCTCTCAAATTTTTTCTTCTTAGGCTTAGGAGGAGTTTTTTCACTTTCCCATTTCTCTACTTCATCTACCCTTGTCTTAGCTTTCTTATCCTTCTATTTTCCCCTCCTAGCCACATCCTAGTTCTCATTGTGGTTTGTTTAGGTGTATTATCACTAGGGTTTTCTCAAGGACTATATTTAGTACCAGAGGATGAAGGTTTAGGAAAATCTTGATTGGCTACAAGAGATTCAATTGTAGGAGATTCCCTATATGAGTAGGCCTCCATAGACATTTTGACAACTACCTTAGGGGTATTAATTCCATGGGTTAATGGTTGACCTGTCAACCTGACATTCCCAATATGAAACCTCTTAATTATAACAAACTCTTCCTAGGACATTAGAGAAACATCACTTAAAATAATTTTACACTAAAATTTTAATACAACAATGATGATTCACAAAATGTGGCCTACCTTTATGGGTCTCTGCATAACTAATGAAGAGAAACTTGAACAGGAGATTCGACATATTCATTAAAATTCCATGCTACATATGAAAGAGTAGCTTTAAATAAAATGAGTATAGGAAAGACTCTCTCCCTCACATGTTAGATACTTTATGATATACATAGCTACTTGGCTCAATTTAGGGTGCAAATAAACCTTCTAGTTCCTTTCTTATCAACAACAAGAAGAGGATCATCTAGATGGGTAACTTGAGCCCTTGCGCTTTGAGCATCTTTAGTCATAGGGTATTCTTCTCTAATTACAGGCAATCCTGTCACCTCTGTGATTCGTTCCATTGAAGCAATAACCCTCAATCCCTTCACTATTGTCTCTCCATTTTAAAATGTTTGAGAAAAATATGAGGCTATCTCATCTTTAGGAATTATATCCATTCAACCTTAAAAATTAGTCTATCCACCCACACTTACAAAATTCATGCTCACACAGAGGGTCTTGAAGAAGAGCATCATGAACTGAGGGTTCATGGTGAACTGACACACCACCCATAGTGATTCAAGCTCTTAAACTAAGAATTTATAGATAAAATGATGTGGAATCCTTCTAAAATTAACAATTTTTAAAAAAATCCAAAATCCACTCTTAACAATCTTCCTGAAACCTTTTTGCAACCAAGAAACCTAAACAAAATCGTGCATGTATCTTTCATTTTTTTAATGTAATTGCAATTAAACATTCAAAGTTATGAAACCTCAGAGAAATACAATCTCATTTGAAATGATGGAAGGAAGAAATATGGTGAAAAGTACAAAAGGACATGACAACATTCCAATTTATAATTGCACAAATGGTCACATCAAAATCTAAATAAAAAAACAAATTAAATCATGACATGATGTTGCAATTAGACGTTGGCGCAAAAACATTCTCTTAGTTGATGTGGATATGAAAAATAATAATACTCCCCCCAACTTAAATATTCACATGTGACCACACATACAGAGGTGAAAGTAAAGGTCTTAAAAAGGGAAAATACATTATTTAATCATTTTATGTAAGTTACAATAAAATAAATGAATCTTTACAATTAATGAATATACATAAGCTAAGTATGCATATCTGAATTTTCACCATAAATGCACATTGAGTATAGGATGAAGTCAAGAAGTAAATGCAATTAAATATTATGAGACTATTAGAATGATGAAAGAATGAAGTGAAGTGAGAAGGTAGATGAGGTGGAAGACAATTGGATTGGTACAAAGATGAAAAGTTTATTATGAAGAAATGTACACTCACATAATGTGAGAGTATTTATTACAAGTGCATGATAGAGATATATGAAGAAGGTGGGACATCGATTCCCCCTACTTTTTCTATTAGAAGTGTGGACTAGTTGTGACCTACAAACTATTGTAGAAACTTCACTTTTGTAGTTGTCTTGTGATATAACCACAACCTATGACCATTTACTTGTAATTTGAATTGTATAGGATCAATGGTGGAAAGCTTCACAACACCATTTAGATAGACTTTTGTAATCTCATATGGACCTAACCAACGAGTTTGCAATTTTTCCATATTGTATTTGTACATTGAATCATACAAAAGTGTCCAATCACCACCCTGTAATTTCTTATTTTTAATGTACTTATCATGCCATTTTATGCACTCATTTTTCACTATTTCTTTTTTTTTAGGGCATATTTCTTGAGTTCATCCAGAGCATTCAACTGTAGGATCCTTTCTTTCTAAGATGAAGAGAGATCTGTATGCAATGAAAATCCCTGCAGCTGCACAACAAGTCAAAACATGCATATACAAGATATAACAAATATTAAAAGCATGTAAAAAACTTGAAACACAACTAAATTTTCACTACAACCTCCGATGAGCTGAAACAACTGCACCCAAGACTTGTTTGATTTTCTCTTAGAGATTTTGTGGGTGTGCTCTCCCAATACAATGCAATAAATCCCACTATGATAAATGCAAAATGATGAAGATTTGAGCACAAGTATGTGGAACTTGCCCCAAATCTTTCAAATGATGTGATGTAAAATGTAAAATCTATACTGGGAATGCAAATGCAAGAAGTTAACAACTAAATGGAGATGAAAATTAAAGTAAAAATAAAGATGCAAGATTCTAACTTAAGCTATGGAAATGAATCTAAATTATTATGCCAAATATGAGATCTAAACTAAGTGCTCAAATGTGCTTAAGTGCTCAAGTGCTTCAAGTGCTCAATTTTCTAACTAACTTCAAAATGAGGAGTGATGCCTCCTTTTATGGATTTGCTTATGAAAATGGAGGGCTAGGATTAAGTGGTGAAAAATGGGTGGCTGAGATTGAGGGTTAGGTAGGGTTTTAGTGGGAGTGAAGGAGATTAAGAGGCAAAAGAAATGACTGGATAGGATTAAGAGGCAAAAGAGAGAGGAGTTGACTTTTGAACTAAAAGCCAAATGAAGAGACAAGTGACAAGTGTCACAAGCTCATAATTTTGAAGTTGATCCATGAGAATGCACATGATTGGCTAGAGAAGGATTAATGAATTTAGAAAATAAACAAAAATATTTATTTAATAAATATAGGAAAAGCTCAAAATTAAATAAATAAAATTTACTTAATTTAAAAGAGAAAAGGGTAAATGACTTATCTAAATAAATAATAATATAAATTTAAATAATAGAGGAGAAAGGCTTAAAATTAAATAAATAAAATTTATTTAATTTTAAAAGGCTAAGTGAATTAATTAAATTAATAATTTAACTAATAGAGGGATTAAGACATTTTTTGATGTCTACATTTTGCCCCTCTTTGATGCGATGTCGAGATCGACATCACGTCAAAGAAAAGAAAAGGAAGATGCCCCAACCATGGCATGAAAGGATGATGAGGAGGTAGTAGTATGCCCCCTCGAGAGGACATGCGGGTTTGGAGAACATGAATGTGCTCTCAAAATGGGTATGAGGAGAATATGAACAAGGGAGAGGTAGAGGGTCTAAAAAGAAAGACCTCACTGTGCAAAATATAATCTATCAAAAATGCAATGCAAATTAATTGTGTAAACGTTGGGGAGCACAACCTGGATTTCGATATGGTACTTGATGATATGCACCAAGGTATGAGGAACTAAGATGACAAGGTGTCAAGTATATGAGAAAAGAGATAATGATAAAATGATCCAGTACAAAAAACACTAACACATACAAGCAACAAGTAAGCATGCACAACAAACCAAAAGCAAACAAACATGTTGCCCCTAGGCAGTTGAAAACCAATTGATTGCTTGATTGATGAAGGATGACAAAGTTAACGATAAGAACAATGCACATCCAAGGGATTGGGAATGATACATCCCATAATGATGATTGGATAAAAAATTGATCAATTGATTACCGACTAATTCAGATTAACATGATGATAGGATTAAAGATTGATGTAGTAGATTGCAAGATTGGATCTCATGGATTAGTATTGATCATGATTGATTTTTATTGCAATTTTAAGAGTGTTTTTAATTTTTATAGATTTTTTTAGAAAATTTTTAACTTTTTTGAATTTTGTAAGATTTTTTTATTTTTTATGAATTTTTTCAGATTTTTAAAATTTTTATAGATTTTTTAGAAATTTTAAGATTTTATTTTGAAAAAAAACAAGAGGGCAAAGTCGAGCCGCTCGTCCAGCAATGAGTGGCCCTACCCTACGTAGGGGCAGACAAGGCCACCCGTCCGTAGACGAGTGGCTCCACCCCCATGCAGGGCGAGTGCAGTCATCCGTCCGTAGATGGGCAGCTCCGCCCCCATGGAATGGCGGCGGCACAGCTGCCCGTCTATAGATGGGCAGCTCCACCCCCATGGAATGGTGGCGGTACAGTCGCCCGTGGAGAGTGGAGGCATAGCCACCCATCCATAGACAGGCGGCTCCGCCCCCACGGAAGGACGGCGACACAGCCGCCCATCCATAGATGGGTGGCTCTACCTGCGACAGGCAGAGGCATAGCCGCCCGTCCATAGACGAGCAACTCCACCCAAGGAGGCAGAGATAGATATTTATTTATTTTTATTTTTTTAGATTTTTATGATGATTTTTTCAAGATCATATTTTGATTTTTAGGATTTTTAGACATTTTATGATTTTTACAATTTTTTAGAAATATGAGGGTCAATTGAGAAAAAATAAATTTTGAGGCTTCTTTTGAATATGAATTTATTTTTGGCCTCGCGGGGCGCTGCCCCTCGACCCCGCCCTGTCTCGCAATAGGGAGTGCACCAGGGGCTCTGCCCCTTGGACCCCGCAAGGGGTGCTACCCCCAAACCCCTGTAGAAAAATCTAGGGAGAAACCACACTGAAAGAAAAGGGGATGAAAAGACCTCTATGTCTGATTAGGCTTCATACAACAACATGGATTAGATAGAATAGGATGGGAAGAGAAATAGATTGAATTAGATGAGAAGAAGATTGGATGAGAAGATAAAGAGATTTGATACGCAAGATGGTGAACACCAAAGACAAGGGAGAGACAAGGTATATGGAAAGATGGAGAGGTTATTTGGGCAAGAGATGGATGGAATAGATAGGTCATGGTAGGATATGAAAGACTATTGGATGGGGGATATGGAGGAAAGAGATCTAAGAACTAGGTGGAATGTCACCACACTAAAGGTAGGAAAATGATGGATGGGCAGGTGGGGGATAAAGGATGTATGAAAAGGGTAGAATGACATGTAAGCAATGGGGAATAAGCAGAGCAAGATCCAAGGACAATGTTGTAAAAGATGCCCCCATACAAGAGGTGGGAGGGTGAAGGATGGGGAGATGGAGGATAAAGGCTATATGAGATGGATAGATGGATAGTATATAAAAGATGTGCATGGAGGGGAGGAAGGCATGTGTTGTCCAAAGCATGTATGGATATTTTAGTGTCTCTAGTTTGTATGAAGAGAAAAGGTAAGAGAGGTGAAAAGGGATATGAGATGGAGACTATGAATAGGATAGGGGATAATGATATGGAGGATAACGGATAATGTATGGAGAAAATGTATGGGATAACCAAGATCCAAGACATGGAAAGGAGGATGGACTTATATAAGATTATGAACGGTGGATGGATAATGACTAAGTAACATGAAGGATGTGGATGGAGAGAATGAATATGATAGGG